>QPHH01000003.1:800815-1015301 GCA_003574815.1 Aspergillus spinulosporus | reverse complement strand
TTCTTACCCGATATTTATAATATATAATAATAATCTAATCTATATTTATTTTATTTTATATTTTCCCCCTTATATCTTTTATTTTTTTTTTTTTTTTTTTTTTTTTTTTTTTAACCCTTTTTTTTTTTTTTTTTTTTTTTTTTCTTTAAATCTTTGATTTTCTCTTAGAGTGTAGTAAATTTGTGTGCATCCTAGAGATGCTGGTAGAGTGACATGTGTTAAGCCTATCAGGCATACGAAGGTGATTGATGGCTGCCGGGTGTCCAATACTAAGCACGCAGATTATTTGTTATCCTTACTATTTTGCTGCTCACAATTACTCCGTGCTCAAGAACCAACCTCAACCCCACAATTCAACAAATTGTATGAAACGCCCGTCCGTCAGAACAAACCGTGTCTTACACCATTCGGTCAGAAAACCGCAGTCAACAACACAGAGAAAAGACTCCTCTAACCTTCAAGCACGACTGCTACTGCTATGCTACCCAACAACCCAGGTTTAAACCTGCCAACGGCGTTAGAAGCCAATAGAGACAAGGACAAAGCTGGGGACAAAGATAAGCTTTCCAAGCCTCGACCTGTAACGTCCTGCTCTGCGTGTCGCATTCGGAAAGTAAAGGTATTCCAACTTGCCTTCTCCTAATTCTTCCTTATCCTACACCAATCTCTACACCTGGAGTACAAGCTCTGATCCAAACCTGTTACTTAACACAAAATGGATCTATAACATAATTCAATGGATATTGTTCCAGTGCGCCGACAGTTAACTGGTGGCAGTGCAATCGCGCTTCCCCCTGCAGCGCCTGCATCAGCCGCAAAACCCCCTCCGAGTGTACATACGCCAGCACAGTCGAAGACCGTGAGGCGATCGCAGCCGCAGAGACGATAGCTGAGCTTCGGGGGCTGAGGAACGAGCTGCAAGAAAAGCTGGCGAAGGCTGCGGCCGGAAAGGTCCTTGATGGGGGCGGAGAGGACGACGAGGAGGCAGAGGCGCTGGAGGCCATTTATGCGGTTTTGAAGGGGGGCTCGGTCGATCTGATCAGTGAGGTTGTTGGAAGGATCAGAGCGGGTGAGGAGGTGGGTGGTGTTTTGGCGGGGTTGGGTGTCAGGTAGAGGGTTCGGGTGGGCTGGGCTAGATGGTACTGGTAATGATGGATGGATGGATGTCCTAAAGGGGTTGAATGCTACTGAATCAGATGATAGGTGACATGGTATTATATGATATGAAGCAGCCCTTGCTATGAAGACGTGGTATAGCGCTTAACCCAAAGAAAGAAATGAAACTATATGTAGCGACCGAAGGGTGAAAGTAGGTAGAAAGGGGACCACGCTCGAGGAGAATGATATATATACAGTTTCCGCGGATGGCTAGGCATCAGCAGTAAATAAATGGGGAAAAAGGGAGTCAAGGAAGTAAGGAAAAAAGCGAGCTGTTAGGTCATGAATACATCGTTTCATCAGCATGCCGAGAGAACGCAACGCCGACAGGGCCAGAGCCCTCCACTTTTGACCCCAGGACGCTGCTAAAGCAGTCCATGAGTTCAAAGTCCTCCAGGACCGCCCCAAATCCGTAGCAGCGCACTTTGTTCTCAAGCGTGTCCATGATCAATTTAACGTCGTCCCGCGTCAACTTCGTATACATCTCATGGTTCTTTAGAGCCTGGAGTGCCATTATCGGGGTAACTTGTCCCTCGGTCACCAGTTGTCGGCTAAGATTGAGTAGCGTTGTGAGGTTAGCATGCGGCAGGTCGTAGGTCTTGTGCGGGTATGTTTGTTCGCTCGTAGTGTTGGCGATGTAGCTTGGCGGTGGGCAGGTGGCCATTAGCGCATGCCCTGAAAATGGCATGTCCTCGTCATCGGCTTCAGTAATGGATCGTCGACAGAGATAGTCGGTATGATCTCGACAGGGTGATTCCAGCCTATTCAGAATCAGAAAAGACCTTGCAAGAATATCAACGTAAAACTTACGCTAGAATAAAGTCAATCTGAAGCTGGGGATTGTCTTCAAATATCCCCGCTCCTTGAATCGGCGGGCGACGGTCTATGGCGGCAAGTGCATCACACGGTATCGTAGCAATACCCTGATTGTTCGGCCCGATGTCCGGAACTGACGAGAAGTCGAATTTATCCACTCCATTAACTTTCGGGCTCATTCCCGATGACACTGTTGTTGGCGGCGTGCTGTAAGTATGCGCCGTAAAAGACGCGACGCCCGTCTGCGATCCAACACTCCCGGCTCCAACGGGACTGGAGTGGAATCCTGCTCCCATATGTCGCTCGGCCCTGCGACGTTCCAATTCAGCATCGTAATTAATATTGTGGGCCACAAGAATCTCTTTCAACATGTTGTTCTCTTCCGAGATAGAGTTGACCATTTCCCGATGTTGGTGAACAGCAAGATTCGCAGCAGATATCTCCTGAGTGTACGCTTCCCGCAACCGCGCAACTTCGCTCTCCAAAGCTCTGATGTATTGCTCCTTTCGCTCACGATGCGTCCTAGAGGAATGAGCACCATCCTAGAGATTGACGTTGAATTTCCTACCTCTGCGCCTGACGGTTCAACTCTTGCCGCCGCGTAAGAGCTGGCTTGCTATCGGGCTTAGGTCCTCTTCGTTTGGCGGGTTGCCCGTCTAAGACGAGTTAGCCAGGAGGTCCAGTCTAAAAGCGACAAGAACAAACCCCTAGTAGTCTTCTTAGCCTGTCCGCCAGCGCCAAAGAATTTGAAGAAGTCCGTGCTAATTGAAGCCCTCATACCGGGCGTATCTTGGCCTGCTGTAGGTATCGAGTCAGCGACTGTGCGACAATCGTTCCACGCCATGGAAAGGTAAAGTAGGACGAGCTCCACGTCACGCAGGGGGACAGCGTCAGGGCAAAGAGACCCCGAATATGGACAATAAAAGAACTGCCCACATTCCAGGGTGCATCCGCGGGAGGGGAAGAAAGTATAGGCGCGACGGGTGTTGTTCAATGCTTACCAGGTGAAGCACTCTGCGCTAAGCTTTGCCGATTCAAGGAGTCCATCGCGTTCAGATCCAAGGGTATTGGCCTACTACTGACTGAAGTCATGGTCGTTGAGTTGTGAATAGCGGAGAAATGCGAGGAGGTTGAAATGCGACCGGTGGGGGGCGAAAAGCGAGGAAAGGGTGGACGTCAAAGAAACCCGGCGTAAGACGCAAAGGATTCTTCCTCGGGCTGATACGAAGTTCTACGTACAGATCAGAAATGGTGTCAGCCTCAAAAGAAGTCGATTTGAAACGAAGTGGGTTCCGCTGTCCAAGGCGCCCGGCCGTTGGAAATGATGGGTATACGCACCCAATAAGCCTGAGGACGGATCTTCCTTCCCTCACAAACCACAGATAGACCAAGTCGAAAAGCTGCGATGCAGTCGTTTAAGATTTATTGCGGATGTAACGAACGAAGGCCAACCTGTCAGCGAAGTAGAGTCCAACAATAATAATAGTCCAGATCAGACCCCGTTGAAAGCAGGGCGGCGTTATAGGTAAAGTGGGAGGGTCAGCCTTGACTGCAGTGATTGTCCTGGCTACCTCGAACGAACCCCCCCCCAAAGCACTGGTTAGTGGCTCAGTGCCGTTCTTCAGGGCCCAGTCAACTGGAGTCGATAAATCGATACAATCATACGAATCTCGACGATGGCCTAAGCTAGCGACAATACCGGCAAATCCGCCCAGACAGACGATCGATTGAAGCGTAAGGCCTGGATGGCTTGAAAACCACCTTCCGCTTATGTTCGGTAGCGTGAGGAGTATACAGCGAAGAGAAGATGAGAAAAGGGAGAACGAAGTACTTTTGAATGGGGAGGTGTTGATGAAAGGAACAAGAAGCGTAGATGAAGCAATAGCAGGAGGATCACGGATCAAGAGTTCTCAACTGCTGGGTCCAGATCGCCCCGTGGAGAAGAATTAATCTCGATGGCCTTACGAGTCAGGGCCTCACGACTCCCGACTGGCGTACTCTTAAAAGGACCTGATTTCTCTAGTTTTTGCTTCAATCACAGAATCGGCTCCTTTCTTTGCCCGAGGCCCTTTGTAGACAGGGCACATAACTGAACTGGCACTATACTCCGCACCGAATGACGATTATTGGCTTCAGCGGACAAGGCCCCGTAGGCTATTCCGAGTCTTCTTTGCCGTTTACAGCGTACTCCGTAGGGGGCCGACGATGGTGCTTGCAGCATCTGCTCCACCGAGCGATCTCTTGTCTTTGAGACCGAGTCACGGACCGGGCATCAGCGGCAGTCATCCTACAAGACGACGGAGAGGAAGAAGTGGAAGGAGGAGTGTTTCTCAGATACACATTCGACATCTCATACGCAGGAACGAGAATTTTGCAAATAAGACCAAATCCCGGAATTCGTCCTGGCGCCTTACTAGGAGCGGCAAGCAATATTTCGATCGGTCACCCAGATCCTGGCTTGTCGATGGTCTTTGCAGATCCTTCGACTCCTCTAGCCTCGACTCTAGCCTCTTGCGAAAAGAGGTGTCCACAGCCCACAAGCCCGCCACCGTCATTCCCCTTCCCACCGGTTGACCGAGGGCCAGGACAGCCCGTAACACCCAAGACTTGGAGCGGAGGCTAGTCATCAATAATAATAACATAATTCTAATAATTCTAAAAACATATCTTTTTTTTTTTGTCTTTCTCATAAGGCTGCTTGGACCTGGTATGATATCATGATGCGAGCGGCCTTCCTATTTTGGTTCCAACGGCCGAGGACCAGCAGAACTATCCTCATTCCCAGTCGATTAGGGAATGGTCTAGATACGGAAAGACACAGCTGGGGGTGCTTTGTTGCAATGTTCAGCGAGCCAGGGAGTCAAGTCTTCGAGGGCCGTCTTTTCAAGAGATTGCCAGCAGGACGCCATCGGAGAGCAAAGACTAGCACCGGTCATTCATTCTCACGCCGGGACGTGCCAGTTGACTCGCGAACCAGGTAGAGTTCGACATTAGACATAGTGCGTATGCCTAGATGTTGCTAATGACCATAGTTCTTGGTGCGATAGTCAAGTACCGCATCGGAAGGTCATGACTCGCGACGTGCACTTCCCTAATCTCGTCGTATCTGAACTATTGATATGGATGGGTCCGAGTATCGTGGAAAAAAGGGTAGGACTTCGGCGTCACGTTCCTGGTTCCGTAGCCAGGGCACCAATCAAGCCATGCGGTCGCGAGTTCGTGACATGGGAGGCTTGAGGGTAGATCGAGGCCCGACGCCTTAGCGGAAGATCGTCGCACTGGCAGGAAAACAATTCCAAATCACTGTGAGATTGCGAGCAGATCTTCGCTTGCGATAGTTGAGCCAAAGCGTGGATTATCATCGCCTTTTCCAATGCGCCGGGAAGGGCCGAGCCCAGGAAGAGCCGGGCCCTGCATGCGAGATAATCATGATGTGACGATTCGGACCCTGGCAATAGTTCTGAGGCGATCTATCGTTATGGACCCGGTGAGTGCTGAATCAGTTGGTTTGTGAACTCATGGGTGGTTGGGTTGGCGGACTCGAATGGAACGTTGTATTGCCGCCACGTTTGGCCTCAGGCGGTAAGGCATCGTTTTCACACCCCACCAAAGTCCATCAATATTGGAAACCATTATTGAGGTCCCGTACCCCAGCCGTTCTTTTCATCAATGCTCGATTCAACACTTATGAAAGATATATAATATGACCAGCCATTAAAATGCACAAGGCGCATGGACAGATCAGAAATCCTCGTCCACATCTCGGCGCCCAGTAGCGCTGTCGACGATGCCCGCTATCGCGCCCAAGTCGAGGCTATTCTGAATTTCCAGAGCCACTCTCGCGAGACCATCACCCTCACATCACCAGTTCCAGAGGCAGCAGACTCAAGGAAAATCCATGAGCCGTCGCTTCTAGATCAAGACCCCGAACAGGTTGGGCCCCAGGATGACCGAGCCTCGCTGGAGACGCCCGTCAGTGTCATCCCGGACTCGCAGCCGGAACTTCAACAACCGGACACTGAGAGCGAGAGTCTGACTCTGCTTTCTGTCGCAGAAACTACAAGAGTCTCTTCTTGTATTCCCTCAAAACGCCCTCGAGTGGACTCACCGCCACCAGTCGAGAATTCTCCGCCTGATAATGGTCAGGGATATTGCGATATTACTGCGGGGGATCGCAATAACAGTCCGAAGCATGCTAGTCCACCCAGCATCACCAACACCCTCTCTATCCCGGGAACAGGACAAGAAAAACTGGATGACAAAAACCGCCTCCGGTCACCTTCGGCTGAGCCAGCCGCAGGGCCAGAACCAGGCCCAGAAGCAGAAGCAGAAACATCATCACAGCCAAATGGCTGGAGAAAAGGCTACTCTCCTATCCTCCCCTCCCTTCCCCTAGAAATCAGACCACCCCCACCCCCAATCTCTTCATCCCCATTCACAACCCACATCACCCCAACCCTGGAGATGTTGAGTAACCGCCTCAAATCCCCCCGGACATACAATCCCGTCTTCCAGACTCGGGACCTCGATATCCTCGAACGCGGATACTGGTATCTCTGCCTGACTCTCGTCCCAGAATCCGAATCCGAGTCCGAGAACCGGAACCAGACGGCCGCAAGAACCAGCAGCACGGTGCTATGCTGGGACAAGCCTCTCTTCACCAGATTCTGGACTTTCTTGTCTGACTTCATCAGCAAGGAGGGCCGAGCTGGATGGGGTGTCTGGTGTATCCTCGAAAAACGTGAGCGAGGTTGGGATCGTAATGCGAGGGGGGAAGATACAATACCCACAGAAGACATCTTCGCTCAGTCTGTATCTTTAAAGGTCTATGCCTGGGGCGAAATTGCGTCCCATATATACCTCCTCCTGTTCCTGGCTAGCGAGCGGCGGGTTCGCAAAATGGGTGCACAGTGGCGCGATGGGCGCGATGAAGTCGTTATCCAGATGCCCGGTCCGGGCTAGCCATGTAGCTTGGGTTTGCCTTATTAGCTATTACTATAGTATTAGCCAGACTTATGTATATCTATCTTACAAATGCTATTCTAAGTTTCTTTTGAGAGTCCATAATATAAATGTTGGAATTCCATGCAGTAACCCAAGCGCGCACTGTACCTACCGTACTGTACCTATTTTAAAAAAGTAAAAAGCTCATGCTATGGTACATTCAAATCCCAGCCCAGACAGGACAGCCATATAAAAACGGAGGTTTTGAGAAGGCATATGGTTACAACAGGCGGGGAAAAGCTGCTTGCTTGACAGGCTGCAAAAACGAGATGGGGTTTCAGAGGCGTAGTGGTTTTATACAGAGAAGGATGAAGAAGAGTAAAAACAGACAAACACTAAAGTGCTGCTCTTTTATGCGCTTCGGAAAAAGATAACCAGTACAGATCGGACTGAGCAAGAGAAAGGAGTAAGAAATGATTGCTGAACCCAGAATGCAAACAAGGGCGATTGACGAGGAAAAAGTTATGCCCGTTGACGCCGAAGGAAATATCGAGGGTACTCAACTCCCCCTTGAAATTAATTTCAAGGATCAGTAGTTCAACTCGCCGCTCCCAGCGCCACCGACGGCGTCAAGATCCTCATAGCTCTTCAGGCTACGACCCTGAACAGCTTCACGCGGTCCCATGGCTTGCTGAGAAGGACCCGAGCCAATCGCGTCAGGGAAACCTCCCGGGCCAGCAAAAGCCGCCGCCGGATGACCAGGTGGAATGTAGGGGGCACCAGCAGTGGCGGGGAGACGGCCACCGGATCCCATGTTAAGCATGCCACGGCCCGGGCTCATGCGGCCAAAGCCCTGGGTCCCGTGCCGATTACCACGGCGATCATAAGGTCCGGAACGATTGTTGTTATAGCGATTTCCGCCACGACGCATGACGCCAGGTTGGTGCAGTTCGCCGCCGGCCATGCCATTCGCAGCCCAAGACGCTTGGTTGCTCACGAAACCGGGCAATCCTCCCGGTACGCCTTGGAGGCCAGCTGCAACTGCTCCATTAGCGAGGTAGGGGGGCATCGCTGCCAAACTGAAACCACGAGGTGTGCCGGTCTGGTTCTGGCCGGAGCTTAGAGGGAAGTGGCCGTTGCTATTGGCGTCGGATCGCGAAGGCGCAATGCGGGCAGGGTCAAGCACATATGCGTTCACGAGGGCGAGCTATAGAGGTGAATTTAGCATACAGTGTCACCCTGCTAGAACAGCCTCAACTTACATCATTTTTAATACGTTCATACCACTCCGAATGTCTCTTCTCAACGTGCTTACGCCAGAAATGTTCTGCCTTGAACAATTTCGTGCATTCTGGCACTTTGCACCGGAACTTTGACTCATCCTCCTGCTTGACATGTTTGGCCAGTTCCTCTTCCAAGGCTTCGTCAACGGGCTTGCCACCAAGTTTGACAATGTCCACATTCTCTGGCTCGAGAATCTGAAGAATCTTGTCCTCGAATGTCTTTACCCAGTTGAACGCACGCTGCAGTTGCTGCTCTGATTTCGAACTGTATCTCTGCGAGCGTCTCTCCTTTTCACTAGGGGGTGCTTGCTCCTCGCCTTCTTCGCTGGGGTCTTTCCTCTTGACGGGGAAAGGTTGCCCGAGGGCACTGGCTTTAGCGACGGCTTTGGCCTGCGTGGTAAGACCACTTCGCGGCCGACGAAGATGTCCACCAGGGCACTTGCGCGTGAGCTCGTGGAGCGAGTCTGACTCGAAAACGCAGAAGAAGCAGAAGTTATACACTCGACGAAGGTATTCTACCATCAGATCCAATTTCTTCTTCTTCGCCAGGAGCTCCTCATCATCGACTTCATCGTCTGCCCAGTCTTCCTGCTCTTCCCCTTCTTCAGCCTCACCCTCGTCAACATCGTCGGCGTCGAAGTTGGACTTCCTTCTCTTGACACTGACGGGTCCAGTAACCGGTGGTTGTAACCAGCCCTTTCCGCGAAGCTCTTCAACACGTTCTTCGACCTTGGCGTAACCATCAGCGCCGTGTCCCATTTCAGAGTCAAGCTTCCCGACTAATCTCCTAGCCAACTCCAGATCGCGCTCAATTCGGTCAGGTGAAGAGAAAAGATCCCATAGGGCTTTCTTTCGAAGTTGAGCTGGCGGCGCGTGAACGCCAACATGGCATACAAAATCTCCATGAACTGGGTCATGAATTGTCTTGTCGTTAGTCGCCTCAAGTGCTTTTTCAGCAACGGTGGCTGCTCCTGATCCATTGGCAACATTGTCCTGGTCCATCTCGCCCTCCTCTTCGCGTCCATCACCTCTTTCGACGACCGCAACATCGGGGGCGGGGTGTAGCATGATCCATCCCATCCTATGATACTTCTTTGAAGGGTTCGGATCACTTAAGCTGAGCCATCTAAATCCTCCGTCCTGTTCTCCAAGATGTTCCTTGCAGAACTCCTCGATCTTCTGACGGCTGACATTTGGTGCCAACGTCTTGATAAGCAAGGCGGGTTGTGATAAGGCTTCGTCGCGCAGATCTCCGCCTCTGGCAGGAAGCAAGTCTAGAACTCCTAGGGTCTCCCCAACAGCTGTCGTCTCACCTTCCTCCTTCTCAATCACGCCGCCCGCGCCGTCACTTTCACTCTTGTAGATGCCCTCCAGAGTAAAATCGTCAAAGAGACCCCCTTCGAGATCCCGCTCCCACTGCTGATAAGCGCCCACTCTGAATTCCATTAGGTTTCGACGAAGAGGATCCCGTATTTCCGGAATGTAGCGCTCTTTGAACCATTCATCGTTCTTATGTTGCTGAACGAATGCTCTGGCCATTTTGACCTGAAGATCCACCTTGTAGGTATCGTATGCCGCCTGTATCTGGGCCCTTTCTCTGTCACGGTCTTCCCGCGCCTCACGTTCTCCCTTTACACGATCGGATGGCCTTCGTCCCCCGTGCTTTGCACGTTCCTTTTCCTCTTTGATAGATTGCTCAGCTCGCCACCATTCAGCGAACCAATTGAAGCCTACCTGGAAATCAAGGTTCAAAGGATTCGGCAGAGGGTTGGAGGGAATCGATCGCTTGCCAGCGTCTTGTCCGGGAACATAACGGTCAATGTTCGCAGCCATCGGTGAAGGAGGACGACGGCGATCTTCACGTTCTCGTGCGGTATGTTCACGCGAAGTAGAGTAGAAATCGTCCCGAGAAGCTCTGCGATCCGAAGGTTCGTACCGATCGATCATTACAGGAGAGCGCGAACGCCCGCGTCCACGCCGCCGATCTTGGGATACTATATCGAAGATTAGTTAAAGGGATTGAACAGACAAAGGTGCCGCGAGAGTAACCGACCAGGCGATCTGCGTCTGTACGAATCCATCGAAGCCCGAGCCATATAGGAATCTCCTCCCTCGCGGCCCCTGGGCGAGGATCCGTAAGTATCATACGAATCCATTGTTTCGTGAAGCTGGACTCCAGGCGCGATTATGGACCACAGCAAGGCTCCAAGACGGGTGGGTGACGCGGAACGTTGACAAAACCAGCCGTTGCAGCAAGAATGAAAGGAGTGCTGTTGTCTTTCCGGTGGAGGACGTGCAGTAAGCTAGAACCTGGTACCATCAACATTAGAGGATGTCCTTCAGATAATTGTTTGATGGACTGTGTTCATCTGATGCGCTGACTAGTATCAAAGACGGAGAGATGTGAAAGTGGAAGGAAAGCCGACGCGAAGCGGTAAAAGGATAAGTCATGAAGATACCCATGGCGGGTGCGAAAAGAAAGAGATGAGTGAATGAGAGACATGAGCTCGCAAAGAGCATAAAAAAGCGCAAGTGGTGAAGACCAAGTGACAAGAGTTCGGACGGTCTCGAGGTCCACGGATGGCGCGACGATGTACTGTCGACTCCAAGGTAACGGAAGACGAACGAATTGTGACGAACAGCGCTAGGGAGATATATTGAAAAGTATAGAGGGTTTTATATGGATAAAGGGCTGGAGCAGAATTGGTTGAGAGCGTGAATACGGCAGGGAAGGGGAACAGAAAGACAAGGGCGGGTAGCGGATGACTGATGAACGCAATGAAGATGTGAGAAAAGGCAGGCAACCTACAAGAGGCCTTGAAGTAGAGAATGGCGATATCTAATCCCCCTCTAGGAACGTCCAGCCCGACGACGTCAAGTGGAGTGATAAGGTTGGGACAGCGAGAGGGAGATCAAAGAGACAAGAGAGCAACAGAGAGATCATTTGGAGTTGGAGTTCCAGAGCCGGAGCTGAACAGTGACCTAGTCCGAATATGGAATAGCCCATCTTGAGCCCAGCTGATTATCTAATAGCTCACCAGTCACGGGACACCAGAGCAGTAGCCATTGTTACTGTGCAGGCATATTCCGAGTAACTTCAGGTAAGTTTAGGCTGCCCAGATGGACATTTCTTCTAGTTCAATCAAGGGTAGGAGTACAAAGCGTCAGTATACTATAGGCACGATTATGTGTGGAGGGCTACTATTGACATTAACGAGTCGCAGTATCCAAGCGCATGATATATTTATTTAACCCGTTCGATTTTGTTAAAACATTCATTCACCTTTTGTATACAGCCAGCTACTAGAGATGAGTTCTAACTCAAATACACATCAAGAATACGAGAAAGTATATTGCGACATCCTTATAACCTCCTGCAGGAATGTAATATCAAGGGGAATCACAAAACAACAGATGAAGCTCAGGACACTATATCACCGCGGACAAAATCAATCAAAACACAGACGAGGTTTTAACATATCTGCCTTAGCCAATGTCTTATCAACAATTCCAACTGTTTGTGGTGAGAAACTCAAGTATGAGGATGAGCTCATTGTTAAGAGAAATAGAACCCCTGGACCCGGTTGTCGACAGCCCATCTTAACACAAAACACCGCATATACCAAGAAGCACTCGAGTGTGTATTGGGTTTTGTGCAGCGGAAAGCCTAGGACATAAGCCGATAAATCGCGGAGTACCCAGATCTAGCCCGCTACATCTGTCACCACGCCGAGACTCCAATACCAAAGCATTTACCCGCAAAGGAAGCTCTCTCTATATCCGTCCAGAGAAGCCAAGAAGGACGACGCAAGAGAGAAGAAAGGAAAGCAAAATAGGGTATGTATAACTAAAGGGATAAGAAAGGCGATTATAGGGAAAAAAGGAGAAATAATACGACGTGGCGGCATTGGGGATGCCCTGGAAAAACAATTGCAACATCAGCGGTATATCTGCATTCCAATTCCGAACCGTACTGGGCTCGGTACAGAGAAATGATAAGGGGTATCGGCAATGTCGCCCATCCAGGAAACCAAGCTCATCCACCACGCTAAGAAGAGAAAACAGAAAGTATCAAACCATGGGCACATCATACATGCAATCCTGACATAGTGAGGATCATGAAGGTAATATCAGACATCATACCAGCATAACAATATAAACAGACATGAATGGAACGAAGGGAAAAAGATACACATTTTCCAAAGCCAGCCACCCAGAAGAAATCGAAAAGACGCATTGCGCGAAACTCAGCCATCCTCGTCGGAGGGACCGCCGGACTCTGCCTCGCTTTCGTCGGCATTGTTACTGGTCTTCTGGGCGCCGGTCTTTGCTTTCTTCGCAGAGTTAGGGTTGTCGTTATTGCCATCACTGGCTTTGCGTTTCTGAGACGCAGGTGAACTGTCACTGACCGCTTTTGAAGCATTCGGATCTGCATTCTCCTGTCCACCTGCAGCACTTTTCTTCTCCATCGCGGCCACTTCGTCTGCGGTGAGGAATCGACCCCCAGGGCCACGGGGGCGGCGCATCGCGTGATTGTGACGGGACTCATGGAGATACGGTTTGCGACCTTTAGATGTGAGTCGTAACTGTTCTTCTAATTTCTGCCGCGCAACGCGTCGCTTGAGGATACGATGAAACTGTTTTGCATTCACGTACAATGGCGACTCCTCCGCGCCACTAGGCACCATGTCCGGGGAAGTTTGCGTCTGCTGAACGGGGTGCTGAGGAGGTGGCATTGGCGGAGGCACCGAAGGTCTACCGACGTGATTCATGACGGGCTGGGCGTTCTGCACGTGCGGACTACCGACATGGCTCATGCGACGCTGCTGCATTTGAGCGGTTGGTGTTAGCGGTACCTGCGAACCCATCGGTGGCATCTGGCCGGGAATTTGAGGCGGAGACCGGGGATTCCGGTCAGTCTTCACCGGCACTCCTGCCATTCGGGGTGAGCCGCGCGGGCCTTGTGCCATTTGACCAGCCATCGAATCCCCGTGTGTAGGATAGAACTGCCCTGAAGCCGCTGCAGTCGCCATTGCAGCAGCTTGGGTGGGAGATATACCGTATGGTTGCGGCGGCATGGCCGTCGTGACTCCATATGACTGAGGGAAGTTCATCTGCTGGTGCATCGAGCCCGGAGCATTCTGCGCCTGCTGGTAATGGGACTGGGATGGAACAACAGGAGAGGCCTGATGCGAGGGATGTGCTTGTTGAATGTGTGTCTGGGGGTTGGTTGGGGATGTCATCGATCCCAGAGCGGACCCAGGGTTCTGAGGTGCTGTTTGATAAGGGCCGGTCATATGAGAGGCCGGGTGCGGATGTTGACCATGTTGTTGATATTGTGGAGAATATTCCATACTGTGAGAAGTCGGCGGAGCAACACGCCTGTCACACTTCCTAGTTAGTGTTGCTGTTAGCGGTTTTCAAATGCCAGGAACCGGCAAACTAGGACCAATAATAGCGTCGAAGATGAGTGATTGGTGAACCGATGTTCCAGTCAAATAAAGAGACAGAGAACCACGGCAGTATGATAGGATATAAAGACTCTGCGCTTGAGGTTATCCGGCAAGCTGAGGGGCAGTTACAGAGCAGGCGCAGTTTGTAACTTATGATTTGTAGATCGAATGTGCAAGGACTGCAAACGCTTATTAGCTAGTGGATTCAAGGTGCAGCACGGAGCGGTCACTGGATCAATTGGTGGGGCTGAATGGGGACGGAGGGCGCTTGATCTGGGCGCTTACCTTTAGATCTCTGGTGCTTTTCAGCTTTCAAGATCAATGAGATCAGCTTTGGAGAGTCGCTTGTTCCACAGAACAATCCACAGAGTAACTTCTAACAAGATCCTTCGGAGGGTCCGTCTTTTTTCTACATCCACCTCCAAAGTGTAACGTGGTTGGGCTCGGATGCAGCTAACCAGGATGCCCTCGACTAGGCTCGTACTCGATGCGTTGTCAGACAAAGCGCGATCGCTAGGTAGAAACGCACTACTGCTTATCGCCGCCACAGAAATGGGGTGGCCCTGTGGAAGCTACACAGTTCGATCTGAGACGATAGGTCGTAAGTCACCACGTCCAGACTCTAAATCAGCTAGGCTGCCAGGTGATATCGGTAACGAGGCGACAAGGCAGGAAGTCAAAGTCTGAGGCGGTGCAAGGAGTGTGTCCCCTGAAGCGCTGAGGGGATCCCGATACAAGACTCTTGTCAGAATCCGCCTCTAATCAGATACTTTGGCAAGGCAAGCGCAGCTGCAAGAGATCGTCAGCTATCATTACTAAATAGGGTTTATTTTTGGCAGTGCATTGTGCGCTGTCAACATGACGGGAGTGGGCAAGGTGGCGGGGACGAGAAAGAAAGACCGAGATTGTCGCGGCTTAGTTTCTCCAGGCTGAGGGATGTATGCGTTGGCAAGCGGGAATCATGATGCAGCCCATGACATACCTCGTCACAATGCGCGACGCACCACCTAGTCTTCCAGGCTGCACACGGATGTCCGGAGTAGCAATCGCGCCAATTCAAAACAATTGCACGGCTAATGGAAGAGATATGTCAGAAGCAGAGAACTATGAAGGTTGACGCGTGGTGATTGGGCCTCAAGGCAGCGGGACGCGACAGAAACATAACAGTGCAGGAATACCACAGACAGTCCAAGTGCCCACATGCGCTAAGGCAAGAGGATCGGTCAATGCAGCAAAAACAGCAAAAAAGTAAAAATAAGGTCTGGTCTGCAATGCCTCGAAGAATATGCAGTTTCAGGTGCAAGATTGCAATGCTGGCTGAAGGAGGGGACAAAAGATCGCAGTCGCGGTCTTGCCGGGCCGCGGTGGTGAGAGCCAAGTAAGCACCGACCTCCAGCGCCGGTGAGTAAGCGACGGCAGCGACTGTGTCGCGCGGTGTCGCGCGGCTAGTACAGCGATAGTAAAAGAGAGCAGACAAGTTCAAGACGCGGTAGGGATCAGTTGCCAATTACCAGATGCCTCTGAACTGCGCGCGCGAAATGTGCCAACCAAAGCAGGGCTCTTTGCGCGACAGTTGTGGGCTGCCGCTGATGTCAGTCGGCCTCGCCAGGCTGGGACCGCGACCAAGGCGGACAACGGCACGGGGCGACGAACAGACAGACGGCGGGAATATCACAATGTGGAGGATGGAGGGTTCAAGGATGAAGCCAAAGTAATGTGATTTGTGGAGGGTAAACAACCGAAGGGTTGGAAGCCAACGAGAGAATGCAGCTGGGCAGCTGGGGAATGCGTAGACAGAGGCGACACGGTGGAAAGTGATGGGATTTGCTGGTCCCGACCTCGAGGGGAGAGCGCATGCAACGGGATTGGGTACGGCAAATTAAGGTGTGCGATATTGGAGCACAAGAGCAAAAATACAACAGCAGAAAAGCACGGTGCGAGTAAGGGGCAGCTGTGAGCCGGTGATGGGTTCCAAGCTGTATTTTGAACGTACCTGGCGAGGTGATTCGACCACAACCGTGGAAAATATCCAAAGTGGCCAGAAAGTGATCAATCACAAAGGAGCACAGCAGATGGGGTGGGAAGGCAAGCAATGATGCGGTTGGACGACGAATTGGCAGACCTCTTAAGGGGGGACGAGTAGGAAAAAAAGGGAAGAGGAGCAAGGCCAATGGGCAGAGTGCGGGCAGGCCGGGCAGGAGGACAGAGTTGATGACTGGAGGGAACGCAAGGACTGGAGGCTGGATGACCAACGAGAGAGAGCAGGCGAGAAGCGAGAGCGAACTGGGCGGGACGGGGCCTTGATATTTGTACGATTCATTGACTGGCGGCTTAGTACACCAGTATGATACCGGAGCCGCCCCACTTACTGTCATTACCGCGCTGGAACGTGCTTACAGATCAAGAACTGGAACGGATTCTCTGATTCCACGATCATCTTCTTTCTTATGATCTGATCAAAGCTATATGAACAGTTAGACGCTAGACGACATCTCTGAGATCTATATACGCAACTTTCCAGACTGGATCACCAGTCGACGCTGGGGTGGAATGCACCGGCGTAAAAATACCGGTAAGTCCCAGTAAATTACGCTACCCAACCACTTTTATCATTCAGTCATCATCCACGGATCAATTTTGGTCAATTGATCCAGTGTCAGAATATCATTCTACACAGAGAGAAAAGAGGGAAAAAGAGAAAAGACAGAAACCAGAGTCGCAGCTGTCTATTTTGCTACTCCTGTTTTATTTGCTCAATTTCCGGCGCTTAAATGCGGCAACCCGGCACTTCCGAGATTGCGATGCTCTCCAGCCGCCGTGGGGGTTGCCAATGGGTGCTGCCACTAGAGGCTGGAGGCTGGAGGCTGGGAGCTGGGAGCTGTTTTAAGTGCTCGCGGCTCGCCCGTGGCTTGTGCGAATCATGATTCGAGAGCACTAACGGATTCCGTGACTGGTTTCTTCAAGAGCAGTCAACAGGTGTAACACAAAGTGTGATTTCCCTACATCTCACTAACCGGGCTGAGCAGGCCTTTTTTCTCCCATGCAAGGTGAGCATCTCCAGGCTCAGAGCCTAGGACCAGCTAGGTGCACGGACATGTGCTCCGTATTGAGCCCAGCCGAGACGGGCTAAAGCTGCGGTAACCAGCGCCTCGGTTATATTCCTTGTTAGGGAAGCCCAAGGTTGCGCCCCGGGTCGCCATCGGGCAGCCAAAAGAATATGCCGACGAGATGTATATCAGTAAGGACAAACGTGCCTTTTTCTTCGCCTCGCCCCTTGTCTATTGGCATCGGTGAAAAAACGGGACGGCGGAAAAGCGGCCAGAACCAGCGGACACGAGGCTGACGCGAGACATCGACGCTGCAGTTGGAGTTGGGGCGTTTTTCGAATCTGGCATTTTGAATCGGCTTTCGAGATCCTTGTCGGTGTGCAACGGAGCGTCTGGGAATACGAGCAATCCCAGCGCGGCAGAGCTAGCATTGAACACATCTTCGGTGACCCGTCATTATTCTAAGCCCAGCCAGGCAGACATCCGTTCAATCGGAGTTTTGCTTCTCCTTTACATGGAAACTTAGAAAGCCTCGAAAAGGCTCTGCTTGAGAGACAAGGCCTCGACACCGTACCTTGGTGAGTACGGAGTAGATGTGTCGACTGTCTCGTGCAGGATCTTGGTAAATATCTGTCCTGGCTGGACCCAAATACTTGAAAATGATATTGGGCTGATCTGTGCCATACCACGTGTGGGAACTGGGAGCCGACCGCTGCCTGCCCGTGACAATCACACACTTTTGGTCCTGGAGTTTAAAGCCGGAAAACTGCAGCCTGTACGCAGCGCAGTATCTTAGCTGCTCCCACGCTGTCCATCTAATTCATTACGCGTATGTAATTGGGCAAACCATGGAATACTCAGCTCTGAGCCTTGACGTCACTTTATATCCCTTCTCCACACAGTACACCGCTCAATCAGTGGGATCGATCGCCTACGCTCTGTGCTTTGTATAGAATTTAGTTCGCGTTTCTTTTTTTAGAGGACAAGTATTTCCCAAAATGAGGACTCTAATTCTGATGGCGTTCAATAGCTTCTTTTCCTTGTCAAGAGGCGGACAAACCTCAGTGCCAGCGTTTGTTGAAACCCAGAACACCATCGTCACGCGTTGCTTTGAAGTTCCAGAAAGATGTCATCGATCTGAGAGAGGTGGAGCTTGCCGTCGACTGTCGACTTGCCGTCAGCTTATCAAAATGATGGCACCGATCTGATGACTGCTTGGAAACCTGCTCCGCGACTGTGACTGGCATTCGTGAGCCCCAGAGTGTGAGTCCTCTACCCTTTATCGGCATTCGCGCCTTCTCTTTGAGCTCGGAGGTTTTACCTCGAATCCCGAGCTCTTGTACTCCCTCGTGCACGGTTCACTTGTTTGACAATCTCACTTTCTATCGTCGCCTTTTTGCAGCAAGAGACTAATGGTCGGACCGTGGATCAGATATCTACCTATTCGTTCGATCAGTCGACCGCCCGTTCTGTTTCGTACAGGAACTACGGTGCAGGCCAAGTGGTGAGGGTATTGAAGAAGCACGATTGCCTCAATAAGGCTCATAATATCGCAACGTGCTCCTACAATGCTATGACTCGAACCGTCCGATCTTTGTGGCCAGTGTCGTACAGCCGCGTGAAGTGAAACTCCTCGCTGTCCTCTCGAGTCCATACTCAATATTGAGTTTTATCTTACCCTCGAGTAACTACGCCCGATTCGACGTGGATGTCGATGCGGATATGGGGTGCTGGCTACAGGTCTGTCCCTGCTAGTACTTAGACGCCAGGGATGATAACGGCCTGGCAGCTGCTTTGAAATCATAGCAGTGCCACTCCGTACATTGCGTATCATTTCTGTTGTCCGAGCGCTGCATTCGTTAAATCGCGGTTACGGAGCCCGAGTGCGAATACATCTCCGGCTGACAATAGCTCCATGGCAGTGAACTTACGGGTCTCCCTTCATCGATGGTGACGATATCGCGAAACATGGGATGCTGAACGACGACCAATCGCTCGGACGTCAACTTGCCCCATGAAACACAAAGTAAGGCTGACAGGCCACATTCACCCGGAGGGAAGCACAAAAGATGCATTGCAAGGTGCTAGTACGCAGCAGCTGTCATGCTTAGTACTTATCTTTGCACCGTCATTCGTTGAGGGCTAGCCCTCCAAGGCTCCTTCTGTGACGTGGCTGAGGCCAGAACAGGCTGTATCTAGGTTGATACAAGACTGAGCGTGCGGTTTTCTCTAGCCCGCGAAATGGTATTACGCCTGTCCCTGCCGCCGCGCATCGTGATTCCTTCCACAAACTATCGTTCCAGGGGTATGGATTGCACATGACATGACTCTGTGAGGCGACTACTCCGGGGCAGGTAGGCGCTGCCATTTTCCCTGAGCGGCCTCGGCAGCAATCTGAGAACACTGGTGCAGGACCTCCTCATTTGAACAAGACGTCCAATCGGACCTCAGATGTAGTTCTTTGGCATGCGACGGGGCAGCGCGGGGTGTGGAGCTTGCAGTATAAGTTGCATGAGTTCTCTACCGCCCGTTATTATTGGATTCTTGCCTCCTGGAGCACGAAAAGTCCCTCTGGACACGGCCCGGGGAGAAAGTCGATGAGCCACTCTGGTGCTATTCGCCACCATCACACTCGTCACGTCTACTACGACCATACATGGATCACCGGCGTCTTACGTACTCACCACTTCATTGAAATACCTGGAAGGCTAAGCTGAAAATGGGACTGTCTATGCCTTGGTCAGTACTCTGTGAGCTCGCTCACAACCTAACCCTGATGTGACGGACATCGTATCCTCCGAGGCCATCTCTAAAGAGCCGCTTCTCCCTCTTGCATGCTGCATCTAATTAGCTCCATCACGGATCGGATCACACTGTGAAAAAGTGCCTTATCATTACTACGCACAGTGCTCAGAACATGCTCAGTCCTAATGTTTTTCGTTTAATATCCATTATCCGGAGCTGGGACCTGATATAGTTCAAGTAGATGGTAATGGTGATGGTGGTGTAAATAATCCTGTAATTACTCCATGATCTAGGTCACGTTACGTGGTTTCGAACTCGATCTTCGTGAAAGAATTCTATCTTATCAAGACAACCCATGATCACAACACAGACGGTGTACACGTCCGTCATTGTCTTCAGGCTAAGGCAGACAATCTAAAAATGAGACATTAGTTCTTTACTGAGTCGGGATATGTCGTATTCTACTGGGGATGTGTGCATACAATGCAGATCTCAAACTCCAGACATTCTATACAAACGTGCTCCATAAAACATTCCAGAATCCCATCTTCTCAAGGTCGATATCCCATGATGATAGTGAGGTGGCCGGCCAGGGTTGAACCCTTAGGCCCGCATAACCAACTAATTGGGCATCAATAATCAACCAAGTTGCGTGCCATACTCGTCCTTTTAACACTTCAGGAGTAGAAATCTAGCTGTAGGCAGGAATCAAACTGGACTTTCTGAGTTGTCTCGTGTCGTTTGCAACATTTAGCCTGCGCACTGTATCTATAACGAGGCAAATTATAAGCCTGTCTTTTCTTGCGCTGATGCTATTCAGTTGCCGTCTTCTCTGCTACTTGTCCGTCGCTTACAGGCTGCACTTTTTAGCGCCCTCCCGTTAGTCAGAGAGGCCTAATTTAGGCGAGATGGTTTGGGGCTATAACTCGGATAGCTTGCTCTGCTTTGGCCACTTAGTGTGATAGGAAAGAGAGCGGAGTTAGGTATCGCACCATATCCTGTTCTGGGATGGCTGCAATTTGATAGGGCAGAGGGAGACTCACAGAAACAAACCCAAGGAGGTCTGCTTGCTTTTCTGTCGGCGTGGATGTGCGGGATGTCATGGCGGCGCAGTGATGTTTGTCAGAAAGACAGCTGTACTCTGATGCAGATGCTGAAACTGGTACAGTGGTGGGATCTCTCCAAGGCGGCTAGGCTGACAAAACAAACACTTCCTCTAATCTGGTTGCCTCCATGCCTTGTCTTTTTTCGCCTCACTTCGTCTAGGGTCACTTGGAACTCGGTATAGGGATGGAGTTCAGTTTTGACACTGATACCTATCCAGCCATTTCTCTCTCCCATTATCCCGAGACAACAGCCATCTGAGGACTTTGGATGATCCCAAGATGAGCGGTGTTCTTGTATTACTCTTGAATTGGGTAATCATTGGAATATAATGATTTGTTCTCATTGTCTGAGCATTTGATAATAGCCGCCTGAACACGGCGCAATCATCCTTGACCATGTGCACTTTCACGTCTTAGATGCTAATGACTTACACATATTTGGTCTTGCAAGCTCTCTGGGTGCTCGCTTCTTGTCGCTCCCGCAAACCAGACACATGCAAGGTAAAGAAGCCTGCGCTTTCTCTTCTCGGACGGAGTTCCTGGTTGACAGGAGTAAAGAGGAACAACCTGCCTGGACCACGGCTCTTAGAAGGGCAAGATGAAGAAATGACGACTCGGATACTCTTTGTTTAAGCCTCCCTATTTAACCATTGAGATACACCCTGTTACGCCGGGTTGACCTGGAATGAATTGAGCCGTATGTCACCATATACTGACAGGCGCGCAAACAAACCTAAGGACTTGCTTAGGATTAGAGTAAGACGTTAACCAGGTAAGTATCTTTCCGCTATGATTGCAGCTGTGCTTTTACGATGAAAGAATTTGGCTGACCATGGACGCGACGACTTCTCAGACGAACCCTCCACGGACTTATCTGACGAGAACCGGACGCCGGATGCTGAAACAACATGAAGTCTCAGTTCAATCACTACCTGTTCCTGGCTGCTTTATTTTATAGGACGTAGCACTGGACTCGATCGGCTGAGACCTGCCCTGCTGCGATATGATACTCTCCCTTGAAACTTCGCTCTTCGCTCTCTGAAACAAAGGATAGACATTGAGTTCATCGACACCCAGAGGTTATCGCCGTCGTGGAAGGCATAGACTATCGGCAGAGTACTAATTCGATGTTCAAGTATGGTCTGCCAATATACCGACAATTGTCAGCTCTGACATTGGAGTACAAGTGCACGATCAATCAGTCGCTTGGTGCTCATGCCTGTCCAAGAGTATGGGAGATGAAAAAGGCCATGGAATAGAAGGTAAACGACAGAAATGGGAATTGTTCTTTGTGCAGGGCTCTAAAAGTCATATATACAGCCCATATCCCTTTCTATGGGACGGTCTAACTTGACAACCGGTTTACAATCGGATTATGGGGTTAGAAATTAGCCCAGCGGCAAAGCTGTTAGCACAAATACTGTACTCCAAAACTTTGTAGAGGGTATGGTAGGCAATTTCTGGCATCTTGCTTCGACAAGTGGAGGAGTTAGGATATACCCCAGTGATGTCTTCAATGTATGTGCTCCACGGTCGAAGTTAGCATACAGGCAGGCTAGGAGGCTCCCATTGATACGTGATGAAATCTTTCGAGAGTACTTGAACTACCGGAACCGCGAGCTTTTGGATTTTCAGATCTAGTGTTATCAATAAAAATGCCGTTGGCATATAGAGGTCTTCAAATTCGAATGCGGAATGTATGGAGTATATGCCTAGGTCCAGATATGACAGCCCGCCCGTGATGCTTATGTAATATATCGGGATATCTCAGGTGGCCTCCCGGTGCCTGGGGTAGGAGGGTCCGCGGTTCTCGAGTCTGCTCAATCGTACAGATTCTCTCTCTTCCTGTTCCTCCAATCAGACCCTCGCGAACATCGCAGTATTTGCCCCCGTCGTGCGACTTCTCGCGTTGAAATCCGTGTGCCTGATCCGTTTGCGAATTTATTTCGGACGCGCCAACTCCTGTCAACACTCGGTTCCGCTACATGACGTCTGTGTTGAAACCAGCTACGCGCCGTCGAAAAGCCCCGGTCCTTTTACAGAAGAAGCAAATACTGTAACACGGGTTAGGTGCAGGGGTCTGGGAAAATATTCAGCTGCGATACGCTAAAGGCGGCGCTTTTGCGGCGTGCGCAATTTGTTGTCCGCTCCGACTGTCCGCCCCTGGCTATCAGCGCCCAGAAACCGAAGCGAGCCACGAACCCCCGGTGTATGGGCTATAGGCCAAAATGGCGCCAGGAGGTGGTGGAAACATTAAGGTGGTGGTGAGAGTGCGGCCGTTCAACAGTCGAGGTGAGTAATGGACAACCTGCTGTGTTTACCTACCTACAGGGGCTTCAAGAGACTGACGAATGCTTTGAATTATAGAGATTGAACGTGGGGCAAAATGTATTGTGCAGATGAAAGATAGCCAAACGATCCTCACGCCGCCGCCCGGAGCTGAAGAGAAATCGCGAAAAGGTGGAAACAAGGCTGCTACTGAAGGGCCAAAGACGTTTGCCTTTGATAGGTCGTATTGGTCTTTCGACAAGAAGGCTCCCAACTATGCCGGTCAGGATCATCTCTTCTCGGACCTGGGTGTTCCGCTTTTGGATAATGCCTTCCAAGGCTACAACAACTGTATATTCGCGTACGGTCAGACTGGTTCGGGAAAGTCGTACTCGATGATGGGATACGGCAAGGAGTATGGTGTGATTCCGCGGATTTGTCAAGATATGTTTGAGCGCATTAGGAAGATGCAAGAGGATAAGAACCTCACCTGCACGGTGGAAGTCTCGTATCTGGAAATCTATAACGAGCGGGTTCGCGACTTGCTCAACCCGTCGAATAAAGGAAACCTCAAAGTCCGTGAGCACCCGTCTACAGGTCCCTATGTCGAAGATCTTGCCAAACTTGCTGTTCGCTCCTTTGAGGAAATAGAGAACTTGATGGACGAGGGAAACAAAGCGCGAACTGTTGCTGCCACGAACATGAACGAAACGTCCAGTCGATCGCACGCCGTGTTTACGTTGATGCTTACACAGAAACGACATGATGCAGAGACAAGCATGGATACAGAGAAGGTGTCAAGGATCAGTTTGGTCGACCTTGCGGGTTCAGAGCGAGCGAACTCGACTGGAGCCACAGGTGCTAGGTTGAAGGAAGGAGCTGAAATCAACAGGTCGCTTTCTACGCTTGGACGTGTCATTGCGGCTTTGGCGGATGCGGCTTCTGGAAAGAAAAAGGGAAAGCAGGTGCCGTACCGTGATTCAGTACTTACGTGGCTGTTAAAGGACTCTCTTGGAGGAAATTCTATGACGGCCATGATTGCCGCGATCTCGCCTGCCGACATTAACTTTGACGAGACGCTGAGTACTTTACGTTATGCTGACTCTGCAAAGCGCATCAAGAACCACGCTGTTGTCAACGAGGACCCCAACGCGCGGATGATCAGAGAACTCAAAGACGAGCTGGCACAGTTACGAGCCAAGCTAAACGGTGGTGCAGCAGGCGGCGCGACAGCAGGGGCAGCAGGCGGGGTGGTGGCAGACGAGGTGTATCCCCCGGACACGCCTATGGAAAAGCAAATGGTCTCTATACAGCAGCCAGACGGTACCATTAAAAAAGTGAGCAAGGCGGAGATTGTGGAACAGCTGAATCAAAGCGAGAAGTTGTACAAGGATCTCAACCAAACCTGGGAAGAGAAATTAATAAAGACCGAGCAGATCCACAAAGAGCGTGAGGCAGCCCTGGAAGAGCTTGGTATCAGTATTGAGAAGGGATTTATCGGTCTAAGTACACCGAAAAAGATGCCGCATTTAGTCAATCTGAGCGATGACCCGTTGCTTACGGAATGTCTAGTATATAACCTCAAACCAGGAGTCACTCACGTCGGCAACATGGACCAAGGAAATCACGTCGAGATCAGATTAAACGGCTCCAAGATCTTAGCCGATCACTGCAAGTTCGAAAATGTGGATAATGTCGTTACAATCCTACCCAGCGAGGGTGCTGCGGTCATGGTCAACGGAGTACGCGTCGACAAGCCCAAGCGGTTAAAGAGTGGTTACCGCATCATCCTGGGTGACTTTCATATCTTTCGATTCAATCACCCCCAGGAAGCACGGGCTGAACGAGTAGAACAAAGCTTACTCCGCCATTCGGTTACGACCAGCCAGCTTGCCTCTCCTGCGCCTAGCAAAGCTCACGAGAGAAACGTCAGCAAGGCCTCGGATTTGGACTGGGATTCAAGTAGAGCTGACTCTCCAATGGGGTTTCAACGTGGGAGAGAGTCGGACTGGTTTTATGCGCGTCGTGAAGCTGTGAGCGCCGGGATGGACCCAGATAGGCTTGCTCATATGCCTGACGAGGAGCTTGATGCTCTGTTCGAGAATGTACAGAACGTTAGAGCAAATCGCCGTGGGTTATTGGAGAATGAAGAAGACTCGGATTCTCTGAGTTCATATCCGATTCGCGATAAGTATATGTCCAATGGCACTATTGACAACTTTTCCCTGGACACGGCCATCACAATGCCAGGAACGCCTCGCCACGGCGATGAGGATGTCACCCTGCAGTCGGTGCGTCAGGACATGCAACGACAATTAGAGCGACAGAAAGAGCAGTACCTCGACAAGCTGAGGGACTCGGAAGCTTCCCCGAGTCAAGGCATCGACGAATTGCGGTCTGAAAAGGCCCGCATGGAGGATGCACTTCGAGTAGCAAAGGAAGAATACGAAGAGCAACTTCGAAAGCAAAAAGAAGCGTTTGAGACGCATATGAAGGCACTTGGCTACCCAATGCCAAGGATCTACGAGAATGGTTACCCCAAGTTGTCCCCCAGGGAGCTAGAAATTGCGCGCACAGTTTTCCGACATTGGTCTCAGCAAAATTATGTCCGCATGGCTGAAAAGGTCTTGCAGCATGCTTCACTGCTCAAGGAGGCCCAGATCATGAGCCATATAATGGACAAGAACGTCGTCTTCCAATTTGCGATTGTTGACCATGGACATAACATGGCGTCATCGTACGATCTTGTTCTGAATGGCATTTCTGGAGACGAGGATATCATACTTGATGATGCTAGAAAGCCCTGTGTTGCGGTTCGTGTCATGGATTTCAAACAATGTGTCATCCACCTTTGGTCTATTGAAAAGCTTCAGCGCCGCGTTCAGGCCATGCGGCAACTGCACCAGTACATTGACAGGCCAGACTATATTCAGCACTTTAAGCTTGAAAACCCGTTCTCCGAGCCATGCTCGCCTCAGTACTCTCTTGTAGGTGACGCTGACATTCCTCTCACAGCCGTATTCGAGACGCGAGTCCAGGACTTTTCGGTTGATGTCATCTCACCTTATACACAGGGTGTGGTTGGTATTATACGGCTGTCCCTGGAACCATCCTCGGCACAGGCGCCGTCGTCTACACTCAAATACAACGTTGTCATGCGTGACATGGCCGGCTTTGCTGAGTGGGAGGGAACGGACGTGCACGCCCAGTTGTTTGTACCAGGCATCTCTGAAGAAGGCGGTGCAACCACAACACAGATGATCAGCGGGTTTAATGAGACGCCGGTCCGTTTCGAGAGTGTCCACAGCATGAGCTTGCCGCTTTCCAGCCCGCGCAATGCATCCCTGAAGATCTGTGTCTATGCGCGTGTGACCACAATGCATCTTGATAAGCTTCTTAGCTGGGATGACATGCGCGACTCAGCAGAGCAAGGGCCTCAGGACCAAAAGACGCCACGTATCGCCGAGTCGGAGTACTTCTCAGAGGAGAGACACGACGTTTTCGCAAGGCTCCAGGTACTGGAGATGACAGAAACGGGAGATTACCTGCCCGTGGAGGTGGTGCAAAACAGCCCTACTGAAGTGGGCACATATCAGCTCCATCAAGGTCTTCAACGCCGAATCTCGGTGAATCTCACTTATAGCTCTACGGAAGCTCTTCCCTGGGATGATTTAACGAACATTCGCGTTGGCTCTGTGCGGCTGCTGGATCCGTGGGGCAAGATACCCGACCAGGACCTTCAGACTCCGGATGTTCCTCTGAAGTTCATTCAAGAGCCTATGGTGAAAGACAATGCTGATGGAACATCCAACATCACCCTTGTAGGCCAATGGGACTCCAGCTTACATAACTCACTCCTCTTGGACCGGGTGACTGCGGAAAAGTACCGCGTGCAAGTAACAGTCAGATGGGATCTCCAGTCTTCACGCTTGCAGGACCCTGTATCGTTCGAGATCGACCTGACGCTCCAAGTGCAGGGGCGGACGTATATACGCCCGCAGTCGATGTTCAAGAACTTCTTTAGTACCACGCGCGTTGTGCACTCCACCGTCCGTATGTATTCTGTTGCGGTACGTCCAGTGTCTGCAAAGCGCGCCGCAGACCTCTGGCGCATGAATACTCAGAATGACTATGTGAAGGGCGAGGAGTTTCTGACCAAGTGGGCTCCGAGGAAGGTCTCGCTTGTTCATGACTATATCACTTCTCGCCGACGACGCAGGCGTATTGCAGAGCTTAACGCTGCGAAAGGCGCACTTAGCGCGAATAGTCTTACTGTCGCTTCACCACCACGCAGTGGAAGATCAACCCCTCTTCGCACTCAGGAGCCCGATCGCAGAGTCAAACTGCTTCAGAAATACGTTGACCTGTGGACCGCAAGAACCGATCCCATCGATGCGATTCTGATTCGAGACAACACGGAGCCTCCAGAACGTGGCGCGGCGTTTGCGTCTCGAGGAAAGAGTCCGTCAAACAATAATACGAACGATAATGAAGAGCAGGGATCACTCACGCCGCGATTCTACGCTACCGTTCAGACTCTCCCGAAGAATCCTTCCGCGTCTAAAACTGGGTATCTTTTAATGCCTGACGATACCTACACCCACTGGGCACGGCGGTTCGTCGAACTTCGGCTGCCGTACCTGCATATTTATTCTGTCCCGGAAGGTGACGAAATTAACGCCATCAACCTCCGCAATGCGCGAGTCGACCATGCGCCTGATTTCGCCAGACTCCTCGATGGCCCC
The DNA here is from genome assembly GCA_003574815.1 of Aspergillus spinulosporus. Lineage (NCBI taxonomy): Eukaryota > Fungi > Ascomycota > Eurotiomycetes > Eurotiales > Aspergillaceae > Aspergillus > Aspergillus spinulosporus. Next base: position 987,736 of record QPHH01000003.1, on the reverse strand, counting down.
GGAGCTGATGGGTCATCTCAAGGTCGGCCTAATGTGTTTGCAGTGTACGGTCCACAGAACACGTTCCTCTTCGCGGCGCGGACAGAGGCTCAGAAGGTCGAATGGATCTTGAAAATTGATGATACCTATTTCAGCAATAACGCACCTCGAGCGGGAGCGACGACCAACAGGTCTGGGAGATGAATCCCGCTTATTATCTAAAAACACTAATCGACGACGAAGATCTACATTGGAATGGCTTACGATGCGACATAGCAACGATCTGCCACTCTTCCTTCGTTACCCGCTACGCCGTCTGTATCATGTTTTCGTGGCTGTTAGCGTTAGAAGTGTTGGTTGCGATCTATTTTTTTCGTTACCTCACCTGTCGATGTCTCTCTTGTCCCCTTCCCTACCTACCTATTGATTGGCTTTGAGATACCCCCGAATACACCTGCCCTGCCTTATATAGCACTCCGAATGGAATCCCATGTACATATCCAAGAACAAAACCCAGCCATAGAGTTCGCTCAAGTCTGACTTTTGTCCACCGGCGACACTGCTTATTCATTTATAACGGCGGGTATCTGGCCTGCTGAATATCCTTGGTGTAGTCAATAGAATAGAACTATGGAAAATGTCCAGTGTCTGATGAGGTTCAGAGTTGGAGCTCAGCCTTGTAGAAATATGTAGGGATGTTGTGATTGTTGCCGTGGAAACGCCATCTATCTATCAGTCAGCCAATCCACGAAAGGAAGAGTACTACCCCGCGAAATCACTTCAAAGACTCGTGATATATCTCATCAATCCAAGGGACATTCATTATTGCAAAGCCGAAATGGCTGCATCACTGTGCGTGATATCGTAATCTAAACCAACCCTGCAGTTACGGCCAAGTCTGGGCGCCCACCGCATACACCATTTATCCACCTACAAACAAGCACACATAACACACATATTTGTGCAACAAGCATCTTCAGATTAACCGAGCAATGCTCGGCTCAAAGAGCTACTCTATTGCTCTCCGCTTCCTTGGCGCAGGCGCAGCATTATCCATTACCCTTCTTACACTCCTCATCTTCAGACGGCCGTCATATTTTGGCCCTGATGGCAGCCCACCCTACATCTTAAAGAATCCCGTGAGCACGTTGACACAGTTGCATCAGAGCTCAACAAGCCAGACAAACGGTGAAGTTGGAGGAAACGATACTCAGCAGTCAGGATGGGAATTTAATGTCCACCGCGACGGCGATAAGCATGGGCTCTCGGAGAGCGAGTGTCTCTTAGCGTTTCCGAAGCTCTTTACGGAACTGGATCGAACTGCGGAGTTTTGGGCATCGAATGGTGGTATTACCTATGAGGACGTCGATGATATTGCGCGTGGAGGAGGGGTTGATGGGAACGGGAATGGTCTTGTTAGGGCTGCTATCGAAGATGGCGAGGTACGTACTCCCCTTGCCTTTCTCTGACGGCCTCGCTCTGTTCTCAAGAAGGAGAGGTGACTGAAGTATGTGACTGTAGTTATACATAATCGACTACGGGCCCCAACCATACACTTTCAGCCGCGGCAAAGCGACCTTGCACTCTCTACACCGCGCACTATCGTCATACGCCGATAGATACAGTCTTCCTGATATCGAATTCGTGCTGACGACAGACGACTTCAGCGCCAGAACTAGCAAAAGACTATCTCCGATATGGTCCTACACTAAACGCCAAGAGGACGAAGATGCTGGTATCTGGCTAATGCCCGATTTTGGTTTTTGGTCGTGGCCGGAAGTCGAGACCGTCGGCGAATACAAGGATGTCCGGCGCCGGATATCCGCTATGGAAGAAGGTATAGCGTTCAGTGATAAGAAGAAACAGCTCCTCTGGCGGGGTAGTGTGTCTGCAAATCCTGAAATCAGGAAAGCCCTGCTTGACGCTGCGCGGGGGAAGAGCTGGGCGAATGTGAAGGAGATCAGCTGGGATAACTCTCACTTTCAACCTCACTCGAAGTCTAATCCACCTGACAACGATGTACTGCCTATTGAAGATCACTGCACCTACGCCTTCCTCGCACACACCGAAGGCCGCTCTTTTTCTGGAAGGGGCAAATACCTCCTCAACTGCAACAGCGTTTTCATAGCGCATAAACTATCCTGGCTGGAAGCGCACCATTCTGCGCTCATCTCGTCGGGGCCTGATGCAAACTACGTTGAAGTTGAGCGGGACTGGTCTGATCTTGAACGCAAGGTGGAGTTTTTGCTGGATAACCCGCAGACGGCGGAACGGATTGCGGAGAATAGTGTTAAGACGTTGAGGGATAGGTATTTGACCCCTGCGGCGGAGAGCTGTTATTGGAGGGCGCTTTTAAGGAAGTATGGAGAGGTTAGTGGTTTTGCGCCCGTTCTGAAGGAAGGGAGAAAGGGTGAAAAGAATAGGGGTTCCAGGTTCGAGAGCTGGGTTCTCGGGTTCTAAACCTATGATTATCTATGGTCGATGAAAAAAATGATATGAGCACGTCTCTTGTATAAATATGGGGCGTTCTCGGTGTATATATTACAATCTACGCAATTCAAAAAGCCTTGACGGTAAATTGCTTGGGTAGTATGACTTCCACACCCTTGGACAGAATTTACGTCCCCCATACTCATCTATTTAGTTCAAGCTTTGTCAGAGGGAAGGAAGTATTTATATAAGCTTTGCTTGTATTCTATAATTATAGAGGCTACGTATATCGAAAGGATGGGTATCATGCGCAAATCTAAACAGGAGTAGAAGTCATCAATTCGTCGTTCCATTGGGAATGAATTTAGGACCGGTCTTGTCCGTATCTGTGTGTGGTTGTGCATCTCCGTTCGTTATTTGGGTGTCTTCCTTTCCCTCGTTCTTCACCCCATTTACCTCCCGCTTATCTTCCTCCTTGTCCTCATCAAGCTTGGTGGTCATCGCAGTCGCACTCTTAGCCTTGGCCTTCTTCTCCTTCACCTCTTCAACCCACCTCGTCGCTCCCTCAATCGCCCCCTCTGGATCAGTCTTATGGTTCAACAGATACCCCTGGATCTCCGCAGGAGTGAATTCGCCTGCAGGAATTCTTTCTGCAAACGCCGCCGCCCATACCCGGATTTGCGCTTCAGAAAACTTGCTAGCCCCCTTATGAATGACGATATTGGCTTTGGTGTTGTTCGTGGAATCCGAAGTTAAGCTTCGCTTCGCCATCTTCGCACGTAGTTTAGGGCTCAACCGCTCTGTAGGCGAGACCCTCAGGTCGCCCTCCAATGTAGAGTATATAGCCGAGAAGAGCTCCTTGATGTCGGAAGTCGTGGAGTACCCAAAGGCAATAGACAAGTCTATCCGGCCGGGGCGGACAAGCGCAGGGTCGAGTTTCTCGGGGTGGTTGGTTGTCATAACGAGTATGCGGCCTTCACACGCTGCGACCCCGTCGATGACATTCAATAAGCCGGAAAGGGAGACGCCCTGTTTCTCAAAGACGCCAGTACCACCAGGGGTAGCGCCGGAACCACCATTCCCTTCTTCCTGGTCTTGCATTTCAGGAGAAACCGAGTTGCCGTTGTCATTATTCGAAGAATTCGCCAATGTCCGCTTCTGCGACATGCCTGCGCAATCCACATCCTCTAGGAGCACAATACACCGCGTCGGCAACTCCGTAAACAACGCCATAAGTTCGTCCTCATCTAGACTCTTTGAGCTCAGATTCAACAAGTAGAGTTCTAACCCCAGCAGACCCGCCGCGGCGAAACACAGGCTTGTTTTCCCTGTCCCAGGAGGCCCATGCAGCAGATAGCCCCGTCGATACGGAATCCCCCGATTGCTATACCATCGTCTTGTCCGCGGATGTAGGTACTCCTTGATATCGTCAATGAACGCGTCCTTCTGCGCTTTATCTAGTACAACAGTTGATAGCGCTCGCGGGGCGCGTGCCATACACCGCGACCACTCTGTGTAGGATCCAGATTTGTGGCCCCGGTAGATGACGGTGTTATTGTTGTCCTTCGCGACATAGCACCGCTGCGCTTCGAGGAGAAGTTCCTTGAGCACTGCTGGGTCCCGGCCTACACAACTGATGTACAGCCGCTCGGGGGCTCTGGTACCGTAATTGTAGTAGCCACCGCCGCTAGACTTATCATCTTGCTTCTCGCGAATAAACGCGAGCGGACGCCCTTTAAACCAGAAATAATGCGTGCCTTCACTCGGTGTGAACCGCAACTTCTTATGCTTATCCCGTGCCGTAGCTTTCGCCCAGTAAGCATCGAAGTCTGTAACAACATTTCCTTCGTCGTCGAGCTCGTCCGCTCCGCCAAATCCCTCCTCATCACTATCATCATCGTAACACCACGCAGATCCTGAAATCCTCGTCCCTGCCACGAAATGCGTCGTGCGGTTCGTGAACGGCTGCTGCGCGAGCCAGTACATGAGGTAATTGTAGACTTCATCATCATGTCTAATCTCGGCGGTGGATATGCAGTACTCTTGGAAAAGATTATACAGTTGGCTGTAGATGTAGCGAGCTGTTGCGGCGATGATGGCCAGGAAAATTAGGTAGGGAATGTAGCTAGACAGATCGATTTGGAGGTAGGTCGACAAAATGCGCGAAGCCATAGAGTACCCTGGGATAAAGGTCTCCAGGAGCGCAGTGTCGGACGGATTGAGAAGGGTTTGCATGGGGGTGGTATTGAAGGTGGTTGCGTTGGCCATGGTTGGACCTGACGCCATGATTGCTTGCTCGAATTTGACGGCGGTTTATGTGACCTCAGGGTTGTATTATTGTAGAGAGACAAGGAAAAGGATAAGAAGAGAAAAAAGAGGGAGGAGAGGGTGTCCCATTTGTTGTAAGGGTTGGTTGTGGTGTGAAACCTGAGGTCTGAGGGCTGACCTTTATACTTATAGTGAGGCTCATATTGAGCAGGCAGACGGCGTTATCCACTTCTGCTCAGGCAGCTACCGGCCAAGATCAAGCAGACGTGCCACTAGTGAATTGGTGGTAGACTGCATGAGCGCACTTGGAGTGCAGGTGTGAATCATCCGTCTCTCCACTAGTGAGTCACTGAAGTGCATCGGAGGCTGACTTGCCTGCGCTCTTCAGCTGCAAAAAAAAAAAAAAAGCAGCGTACGTGCCGTGCTCCATTGGAGCTCAATTATCCAAGAATTCAATTAAAGGCCGGGTATCTCTAATGACTATTATGGTTGGCCAGTATTACGGGTTAAAGATAAACGCTAAGGCTACTTCGCCCCCAATCCCCACAGGATCAGCCCCTGAGGTGCGGTCATCGCGACTGCGAGAAGTCGTCCTTGATGTCATCTAAAAGCTCATTCGCCCAGTCTTTTATGTCCTCTACCTTGTCCCAGATGCTTCCCCACCAGTCTGCGTCTGGCCCATCCCCGGCGTCACTTTCAGGTTTAGCGCTAGGCGAGGCTAACGCTGACTCTGCATCGGAAGATATCGAGGTAGAAGAAGCTGTCGTGCTGGAGGCGGCACTGGAGGTCACGCTGGAAGAGATCGCCGCGGTTTGTGTGGTGACTTGGGTAGCTGGAGGATCGGATGGACTGTCGAGAACTGGCGCATCCTCATCCGAGTGAAGGCCGTTTGGCTTTAATGGCAGGCGGAGTGTTCCGTTGTTTGGATGAGGCTTGATTCCGAGGGAGTCGCACAGAATATTATAAACATTGACGTTTTCTGTCATGTTAGTATAGGGAATATAGTCGGATTGGGGCTACTTACGAAAAACATCAACCCGACTGTTGGGTGGATGCGGAAACGCAGGGCCGCGGGCGATGAAAATTGCCCGCATCAACGGATGTTCATGATCGTATCCGTGGATTCCTTTTGGATGGTAAACCTGACCGTTCTGAAGTGCTGCCTGAGCGTCAAACTCGGGCCGCTCGACGATGGCCCAGCCAGTCTTGGGTATTACCCATAGAGGGGCGATGCGTTCGTTGTTCCTGAAGTGATACCGTTCTGGCATGTTTTCGCGGGTGTAGATCTCGATCGCGTCTGAGTACTGAGGCGCAACACGCTCCAGCTGATCTTGAAGGGTCTTGAGATATTCAGGGCGCTTAGGACGGATTCCGCGCAATGGCCAGCCGTCGATATGGCTGGTCAGGTTAAGGTCGATCAGATCATCGAGCTGAACAAGCCGCTCAGTAGAGGTAGAGGCCATACCATGGTCGGATACGACCACAATATTCACCACATCCGTGAGGTTGCGCTTCCGAAGGCCTGAAAAAAGATCCGCCAGCATATTGTCTGCCTGCGAGATCGTTTTCCGGATCTCGGTACTGTTGGGTCCATATTTATGGCCATCAGCATCGACATTAGGGACATACACGGCAATAAATTGCGGTCGCTGAGGCCCGGACGTCGACTCCTGCTCGAGTCCAGGTAGGTCCAGCAGCTGTAAAATTCGCTCTGTTTTCCGGGACAGGGCCTCTGAGCCATTATACTTATCAAGATACGTTGGCTCCACGCCTCCGATATGCGCTTCCGACCCAGGCCACATGTGGATAGCACTCCTGACGTTCTGGTTCTCGGCCGTCATCCAAAGAGGCTCCGCGTTCCACCATTTCGACTGTATGCTGACCGCTGGACGGGTGTAGTAGAACTGCTCCTGCAGCTCTGGGTCCCAGAATGTGTTTCCAACGATTCCATGGCTTTCTGGATATAGGCCAGTGACAAGGGTGAAATGATTGGGAAAGGTGACGCTGGGGAAGCTAGGATGCATATAAGGAGGCGAGACGCCCTCTGCAATGAAGGCGTTCAGGGTTGGAGTCAGCCCCCGGTTGAGAAAGTCGGCACGAAAACCGTCCAGCGATATTAAGATGGTCGTAGGCGCAAACAAAGCGGTTCCGTTGGACAGCAAAGTCTTCACAGAGGAGTGGGATGCGCGGAAACCGGCAGAAGCCTTGTATGCTCCGAGTAAGAGGATCAGGAAGAGAACGAACATGGCTGAAAACACAAGACTCATTTTCTGCCAGGAGACCTTTTGGCGGTTCTATTTGCAAAGTCAGCGATACCTGAAAGAGGACATGGCTATACAAAGACAGACCTGAACACCAGCATACTGCTTCTTAATCCGCTCATCCAAATCGGACGAGGAAGAACTCAGCAGAGAACTCTCATCTTCTGGGTGTCCCTCTTCCATCTCATACATTTCCTCATCGTCGCCGTGTCGCTTCTCGCGGCGGGTTTTGCGTGCAATTCTCTCTTTTCCCCGCCGTTGCCGCCGGGTTTCTTCCTTCTTTCCAATCCTGATATTGCTCCTGTTCGGGCTGAAAAGTCGACGAATGTCGTGAGTAGGACCGGATCTGGTGAGTAGTCTTTCGAGCTCCTCTTCCTCTTCGAGAACGGCGCGGTCGTGTTCGGCGAGCTCTAGCGTGGTGCGAGACTGGGCGAGGAATTCGTCGTCCTCGCTGTCAGAGTCCTGCTCTGATAGCGGAGACCGTAATGACTCGGCGTCATCATCATAGTCGCGCGGTGAAAGGAGATCGCGTCTTGTCCTTGACGACATGGATGGGGATGGGGAGCATGGTGATTGTGGGTGAAGGAGCCTAGGAGAAGTTGACGGACCATGGACGGAGTCGAGACCGGAGCCAACACTGCCAAGAAATCGATATCAACTCCGTCTTCTCTCCATCTCTTTAATTACTACAATCAACAAGGCATGCTCTAAACCACACAAATTGGACTGCTTCCTGACTTCTTGGCTGGCAGATGCCTCAAACCATGGCTCATTCGCGGCCGACTCGCAGCCTCGCGAGCTATCTGGCACAGAAGTCCTCCACCTCTGCATTGGTGTGCGAAGCGCTATGGAATATCTCTATCAATGCAGGTTACCCTAAGAAGCCGCGTAATCTGAATAAACTGTCATCTTCTTGACTGCTGCGAATTCAGCTCCATGTCTGTTTTCGCGCCTGCCATGCTGAAATCGTATATCACGTGATATCAAACGCCTCCTGCTGGAATGCTGAACCTGGAGACGGAGGAGTGTTGAGGAACAGGGTCAATAGGTGCTGATCCCATTCTAAAAACAAATTGTCTATCCTTGAGTGGTATTAATAGATCTCCGAAAGCAGTGTGAATTGATCATCGGCCTCAAAGTGTTGTTCCGATTCGAGATGGACAACATCAACAAGCGACAAGTTGTGCGCGTTAGAGCAAGACTCGAGGCCATGGATGCTTTCGGCGGCGTCCTACGAGATATAAAGGACATAAAGGACTCCTTCAAGGCTCATCAATGAGTCCAAGCATCATTGACTCTCGTTCTCTGCTCTTCCAGCCAACAAGTCATCGATACGCTTAAGCCAATCATGCATCTCTTCAATTCCTATCCTCTACTCGCACTGGCCCTCGCGGCGGTAACTGCCAGCGCACATGCATCGGAGGAGCTGAAGAATGCTGCTGAGACCACAGCTATAGAATCCTACGTTGCCACCTCTGCACCCGCAGACCAGGCTACCACGACTGCGGCTCTGAAAGAGGTCACGTCTGCCGCTGGACGTGAAGCTCATGAGACATCCTCTGCTGTCACCTCTGCTCCGTCAGAGGAGGTGACAACTTATGTCTCTGAATTCTACACTACCTGGGTAACTACAACCACCACTGTCTGCGATCGATCCACCTGCCACGAAAAGCACCATTCAACTACGGTGGTTGTACCTAGCCCTCACTCTAGCACTACCACCGAACCCAGCGTTCTACCTACCACTGAACCTAGTGCTCAACCTACCACTCAACCCAGTGTTCAACCTTCTTCTCAACCCATTGTTCAACCTACAACTACCCAGCTAAGTCGTCAACCGACTGCTCAGCCCAGCTCTCAACCCAGCGTTATCGCCGAGCACCACAGCGCTTCTGCTCCTTCCAGCAACATTGCACCTATCCCATCAAGCGCCCATATCCCCGAATCCAGTGCTCGTGTGTCCAGCCCCGCGGCAAGTGCCCCCATCATCCCGACCAGCGCCTCCTCCGCATCAAGCATGCCTCTCATCCGCACCCCAACCCCGGCGGCGTCAAAGACTACCCCAACACCAACCCCAAGCTCTTTTGCGCACAAGACCAAGACTTCCGCTCAGCACAAACCCACCTCGACAAGCTCACACGGGGGCAATAATGGAGGCGAAGAGGAGGGTGTTCCCTCTGAACCCAAGCCCACAGAAACCCCTATCAATCCAGGTTCTAAGCTGATTATCCCCGGCCTTTCTAGTCTGGCTGGTGTTGTTTTTGGGTTGTTCTACTTGGCTTAATTTGATTTAAGGTATCAGGGGATTATCACGGGTTTGTGAAACTTAAACCGTTCTTCCGCACTTGCTTACTTTTTGTTCTGTTTGGGTAGAGCCAGAATTGTGCATTGCTTCTTGTTTGGTCATTTTGTCTCTCACCACATAATATAATCTGAAATTGGCTCTGACAGTGCTGCTTATGACCCGCTGGATCTAGTAACTCCAAAGAAAAGAATACAAATGCTCTCTCATTCTAAATGCTGCTCGAAGATCCCCAGGATACCAGGTATATTTCGTCTATCTACTCTGTAGGCAGCCTCTGTCATCTGTTCTTAGTGTTGAACCCCGAGCTACGTTTGGTCGTGCCAAAACCAGAAAAAAAGGGACCATTAAATACATCATTGAAGTATAAACCGAAACTACAATTATTTATTTTGTATTACCTAACAAGAACAGTATTGTGTTACTCAGGTAGTCTACCACTACCGTATCAATCGTCATAGGGCTGGTCGGTCAGAGATCCCGGTTTCACTTGAACTCGCATGCGTTTTGCCAATCGTATGAGAAAAGGTGATCCAGATACCGTCGGGTACACATATAATCTTCCCAATTCATTTCCAGCGGGTGAGAGCCGGGTCCCATTAAACAGCCCCAACCCAATTAACCCATCGACACATACACCCACCCGTCCCACCATCATAGCCACCATAATCCTTATTCTGATCTGCCTCACCAGTACTCGAATTCGCCGACCCTAAATTAAAGATCCCTGGCGCCCGATTCACAATTTGCCCATTCCACGCGCGGTCCTCAAGCTGCAGCTTAACGGCAGAGGTATTATACTGTGCATTCTCTTCCAGACCGTAGCAGTAGAGGTTCTTCTTTTCGACGTCCCCCCCGTGTCGGTCGAGTGTTATGCTTATTGGGTAGGGGAAGGAGCCAGGGCGGGTGAAGTCTGTCGCGGAGGAGGTCGATGTTGACGGAGATGAGGACGTTGAGTTGGCAGATCGTGCAAACACACTTCGCCCTAATTCGTCACCCCTTGTCCAGATCTGCACGAGAAAGCGCGTTTGCGCCCATGTACAGCGCACGGAAGCATCTTCCTTGGTTGATCCGCCATCTGTATCGTTCTTGTTATTCTCTTTTATACCTGTGAGAGCAGTTGATGAGGACAGAAAGATGGATCTGTCAAAGTATGTGTAGAAGCCGTAGTGCTCGTCTTTCTTGCCGCGGTTATAGAGACGGACTGGTTGCGAAGAGGGAAGCGGGTAGAGGGTTGCAGGGGCAGCGGTACCGTCGCTGGCTTTTGAGGGAGAGGGGATTAGCGAGGTTACGTCGGGGAAGGTGGATGTGTTATTGGTTGTGGATGTGTCGTTGTCGCGTTTGCCAAATTGGGAAGATGAAGAGGAGGATAGATATTCCGCCGAAATAACAGTGATGTAGAAGGGCGTCTCTTCGCCTGCATACGGGCTAGACGTCCCATCCGTATACTGGCCCAGGAACGCCTGTTCCTCTATACTTGGAGGATCCGGGTTAGGGTTAAACAGCTGGTACTGGCTCCTGCGACGGATCGACCGTGATGCCAACGTCGTACTATGATCGTATGTTCCATTCTGGAACCGGATCTCAACACGGAAATTCGGCTGGTTAGGCGCATAAGGCTCATTAGCATCCTGCTGCTCCTTCGGCAACGCACAACTCCACATTGAATTTGGTGTGATACACCCCGAGTCCTGGACCGTGTTTTCGGGGCCCGCGATTGTTGATATGCCTGTCGGCATAGGCGGGTAGTCCGTTAAATTTAGCCATGTAGATTGCACGGGAGTGCTGTCTCCTTTCCGTGTTAGGAAGATAGCGAGAAGGATCGCGCCGACGACGATTGCGAGGAAGAAAAGACAGATGGCGGCGTACCATCTGCGCCGAAGGCGACCTTCTCGACCTCCGCGGCCGAAACAGCCTTTGTTGCTGAAAGGGCCGCGGCCGCGCCATAGACCGCCGGCTTTGCGGGATATTGCATCTTCTCGCTCGTAGCGACGACGGCGAGTTTCAATTCTGTCACGTTCTGAGACGGAATGCGTTAGGATATCTCGGGTTATGGGAATGGCGCGGGGAGGAAGTGCGGAGTTGTCGTGAGATGTATAAGCGGGTGCTGGGCCGGAGGGCATAGGCATATTAGAAAGCCGGACGGCGCCCCTTTCCGTGGACTCCTGGAGGCTCTCTGGGGAGCGCGGATAAGGAGACTGCACCTGCGCACCGTATACTGGTGGGGGTACCTGTTCGGGTGAAGGCATTACCATTGGAGGGGGACCTGTACGGCTGATCGACCGATGTCCAGGCGCAGGCGCAGAAACGGTCATGGGAGGTCCAGGGGCATATTCAAAAGGGTTGGGGGCCCTAGACGCTCCATGTGATGCCGGAGTCTCAAAAGTGACGGGAGCAGGGGGTGCGGGCGCTCCATAATGAATGTTTGGGGCAGGCTGAGCTAATGGAGCTTCTATATGGATATTAGCCGGGGGTGGCGGGGCAGCGCTTTCTATATGAATGGTTGCAGGGGCAGGGGCTTGGGTAGGAGGTTGTGGTGGCGATGGTGAGGCTTGTCTCGGCTGTTCGAGGAATGGATTAGTCGGTGCTGGTGGTGCTGATTGTTCTGTCGGCTGTTCTGAAGGGTTGGTGGGCGCCGACGAGCCTGACCGTCTCGTTCCTCCGGGGGCATCAGATATGGGAGAATTGGCCTTCGGAGTTCCAGAAGTACCTTCGCCAGGAGGTGCTCTTGAGCCCTTCAGTGACCCTCTCAACTCCATAGACAACCTGCCAGCACCATCTGATGGACTCGAATTTATAGATGTGATTCCAGACCCTGGAGACTCGAGGTGGTGCGAGCGAGGCATATCATCCACATCTATCAGCAAACCTCTTGATACTTGCGTATCATGATCCGGCAGCGGAGCCCCATCATTAACGACCGGTATTTTATCCTCTGGCGTGATAGAGCAGACGTGGTTAACACATTCGAAGTACGGAGTTCCACTGAACAGTTCATGCGCACAAGCTTGGTAGTACTCGGCCGCGGAGCCCTGAATTCTTTGGCCGGAGAACATCATCGATGCCACTCCTCGATCTTGCCCCTCAGGGCTCTGATTTTCGACTTGCTCTTGAGACTGCGACTGCTTCTCGTCTATACTCCAATCAAAGTCGGCAAAGGGGTTACCGGTCATACTCTGCCAGCTTGATATCCGACGAGTTGCCTCTGGGGTGTCTGGCGAAAAATATGATCTCTCTACTTCTCTCTCTTTTTCTTTCTCCTTCTCTTCCCACCATTCATCTGTCAAACCTGATGAGCTAGTTGAGATGGTCGGTAGGGGCGGGCGTGTCTTGGTTGTAGGTGTCTTCGGACTTAGAAGCGAGCTAGCGCTCAGTAATGGGGAAAGAAGATAATTCCACCACCCATGGGAAGCACGCGCGTTTAATGATGTGTTGATGGTGAGACGATCAGAAATTCGAGAGACCTTATCATTCGACCGAGACCGTGGACGTCCGGCTGGTGGTTCCTCGCCTTTCTCGCTGACAGCGCCAGTAGACATAGAGCGGCGTTTCCGAACAGAGCCAAGTATCCCTGCGGTTGCTGAACTATCGTTCCCGGTGGAGTAGAACGCTGGAAGAGCCGGTACGGGTGGTACATTATGATCTTGCCCCAGACGCGGCGAGGGCTGCGAGTAAACACTAGAAGCCACTCGTGGGCGCGCGTGGATTGTATCCTCCGGACTGAGATGACTCCAGAAACCATCTTCTTTGGCTGGAGTGACTATTATCGAAGGCGTAAGGGGAGTATGCTGTGTACCTGCACTGTCAATCTCCTTGTCCTTACCGTCCTGGAGTTCAGGGGAGTCATATGGCACCGAGAACCCAATAACGATTGGCCGGTCCGTTGGCGAGATACCATCATCCCCAGCTTTCTTCTTAGAAACTTTAGAAACCGCGTTGAGCAGCGAAAGTCTCTTCCTTCCCCCTGAGTCAGAAGAATCATCTGCTAACCGTTGAAATCCACTCGTACTGCCCCTCTCCTTCTTATCATCTCCCTTCTTCAAAATCCCTTTGATCTTCTGCACTGTCCTCTCCTCCTCTCTCGCCTGTGAGAGTACCTTGAGGTCATTTAAATCCACAAACGCACCGGCTGTTTCTTTCCGCAACGGCGGCTGCGGCTTTGACTGAGGTACAGACCCCGGTATCTCCAAATTAAGCCCAACCGGCCGTTCTCGTTCAGGATTATGTATTTGTGCATGCGCCGCAACTCTCCGTTCAAAGTCGCGAATCCTGTCCGGCGCGGCTTTACCAGCGCTGGAAACAAACGGATTCCTGCTCGACACCTTTGAGAGGAACTCGAATGGCCGGTTCAGTTCCAAGTCCCGGTCCTCGTCAGAGGAGCCTTCCGAGGTACCAGCTGGACTGGCGATCTCATCTGTGATAGGCGACGACAGCGGGAACTTGGGCACATTGGGAATTGTAAGTTGAGCCCGCGGCCGGCCTGAGCCCGAGCTCTCGTTCGGCATTCTTCTCTTGGCTCTCCGGAGCTGAATACTGTCCATGGTTGGTTGCGTTAGTCATGGTATTTGGCAAGGTTGTGTTGGGTGACGTAGGTAGTGGCCAGGGAGGAGGATCAGAAGGAAGAAGAACCAACTCACACAAGACAGAACTCCTATGAAAATCTGACAGCAGGCTAAGCAAGTGAACGCTGAAAAGACTGAAACGGTCTAGAGCTTCTATGTGGCACAATTGAAAGAGAGAGTGATGCAGTGAAAGAAAGATGCTGTGGATGAATGAAACAAAGGAAAACAATGCCAACAAAGGACCAGCCTTCTCTATCCCAAGCCCAAAAGCCGGCTCTTATCATTCAGGAGCCATGAGTCGTCAAGGTGCAGCGGTCCTTGGAATATTAAAGTGATTAAGACGAGATGATGAGTCTGAACTGAGAGATGAAGGTCAATAAACAGCAGAGAGAAAAGTGCAGAAACAGCAGCAAGCGCCCATTTTGTTTATCTCAACCAGAACAAGCTTCAGGACATGGTCGAGACCGTGAACAGTGCCAATGGCTTGCTCTGACAGCATGCTGTGGACGGCTGGCCTGCATCTTCAAATCTCCGGAACTCTCGATCCCTGCGACGGGAGACACCCACTGCAGCCTGAACAGAGTTCATTGGACAAGACTTGAAGATAGAGGTTGCAGAAAAGAGCTGAAGAAGATGAGGATTGGCTATGAAGAGCAACCTGGCATAGCTGTAAGCGCCGTGCTCGGAACAAACTCCATGGCGGCGCTCTGAAGACCTATTTTTGTTCCGCAACCTATGATTGGTCAGAGCTGTGTTTCACGATGTTGATCTATTTAGAAGAGGATACTCTGAAGCAACCTTGAAGTTCTATATTTTGTTTGATATTCTCGATCCCACGGCGCCTATGAAGATAACTCCTAGACGCCGCCATACCGTCCATTCTGCTAACGAATAGCCATAAGCCAAACCAGCTCCATTGCGGAGTCCAAGACCAGAAATCTCGAATACATGCTGTCGGTCCCATCCAGTTCACCAGGTATGCCTTCCCAATGCAAAAGTACACTGAACCCACGTCATGATGCAAGGAGATATACAAGTACGCAAGAAAAAATACAGTCGTGTCCTTCATCGACCTCATCGCAGGGTGATGCCGGCAGTAAAAATCATCGCTCGAAGAAGAATGCCACCTCATCTACGAAAGAAAAACGACAGGTCGAAGTGCGCGTTGTCAATGCCTCAATTGTCAAGCCGGAGGTAGACGCAATATCGTGATATTTGATAAGACATCTCCGGTACCCCCAGCTAATGGTCATTGGCGTATTCTTCACCAATCCGAGGCAGCAAACGGAAGAGATGCCGTTTTTAGCGGTCATAACCCATGTTATGACTCAGATTGTTGGCAGTGTGCACTCGCGCATTCATAAAATGAGGCAGACAATTACCGGCGGTCATCGGTGTACTGCACACCTTGCATCGGCGCAACAGAACCGTTCATCAGCGGAGGTAAAGTACGCGGCTGTTCCTCTGCCGTTCCAGGTGTTCCACTATAACCCGTGTAAACCGGCCCATGCGCCGGGCCATGTACTTGGCCATTAGACTGTACCGGCATCTGGTGGTGCTCAAACATAGACGCCGTTCGAGACTGGCCATTGGATTGCTGCTGGTTGAGCTGGCGCCGCATTTCTTGAAGTTCTTGGTGTAGGAGTTCATTGTCCCTACGGTAGTTTGCAACCTGCTTCTCCAAGTTGTTGATGTACTCGATTGCTGGTCCATCGTTAGTTTTCCTGACCGAATGGAAGGGTCTTTCAGAAGGGCTTACCCCTTGTCAGTGTCTCCCATTTACTGGACTTGTTATTCTGACTGGATGGGAGACGAAGACGCAAGGCCTCGAAGCAATCCTTCATTTCACTGCGGCGTTTTCTTTCTGCCAGTTTATGCGTAACCCTCAGTTCTGGCGTTCTGCTGTAAGGCGTGCTGCCAGAATGTTGTTCCGCTTCCCCTATGAGTCCACGGACTTGCTTGTGCTGTAAAGTGTGGTGGTGGTGAGCATTTGCAGGTAATTCTGCACTCAATTAGCTCATGTCGCTACTAGGCTCTGCGCATGTTGCCGCCTACCTTGCTGTCCGTGGGGCAAACGGGACTCGGAGTAGTTACTGTACAAAGATTCGGTGGCACTCGGTTTGCGAGAGAAGGAAGCTCTGTCAAACGACTGCGTGCGCGTGGAGACGTCAGGGTCAGGAAAGGCGTAGGCTAGACCGGCAGTGGGAGCCTCTGCATTGTAGATTTCGGATCGAGGATTCGACGAGATCGCGGGTGCTGTGCGGCCAGCCGCAAACCCACGATGTTCACGCGATGACAAAGGAGACAAGGGAGAAGTTCCAGAATATCGAGGGCCACGGTAAGTGTTGTTATCTGTGGAGATTCCGCGCTCTCTTTGTAAGCTCGATACGATGGAGGTTTGCGAGGCGTTCGTACTATGGTACGGAGATGTAGGATTGATGGCCAATGAGCTGATCCCTTGGTTCATCCGGCTATCGACACTACTCCGACGGGATTCCACAGGCTCCGCTACACTGTTGCGGTGGGAGGAAGTCTCGTAATTCTGATTTAGAGAGGGCAATGCAGGAGCGGGCTGCGAAGCAAAGTTCGGAGACGGCTGCGCTCCCGCCGATGGGGGTGTAGTATTGTGCGACTGGTCGTACGGGGACCGATCAGAGACATAGGAACCGCGTTGGGGGGAAGGTTGCGACGAGGTGAGGAAGGAGAGCGTAGGTTGGTTCCCCGTTCCATTTGTCGCTGTAGAGTAGGTAGAGGATCCTGGATCGATTAGTTGTTTATCCGCGCGGAGATGTCGCGCTGGACCTACTTGTACTTTGAGGCATAGACCAATTCCCCGAATCACGCTCGACCGTATTCAACGAAGCGTTTCCAGGTGACTTCTCCGCTGGCGCCGGAGTGTGGCCCATGCTGGCAGTCAGAGTAGATATCGAAGGGAGAGTCTGTGAAGAGGTCGTGACGGGAGGATTATGCACGCCATTATATGGCCCCCACGGCCGGTGGTTCAGAGCTGAGTCCATTGTAAGATTGGGTAGGTATGAATGAGTGTCTAAGTCGAAAGATGGAAGAGTCGAAGATTCTGGACGAGCGTATTATCTCATGTTCCAACACCGCGGAAACAAATACCAAGGTGATGTGTCAATTGCGGTTCGTCGCAAGTTTTATGCAAAGCGGTAATCAATGCGTGGGTATCCGGTCGTGGTAACGGCCGCGTGGTAGTATCCTGGAATGCGCTAATCTCATGTAAACGCAAAACCAAACACAGGTGCCTTCTTCAAGGACTAGATTGCGATTCCTCGGGTCGATGCTCCCTCCGGTTTGCGATGCGCCCGCGTTATCCCTTCCTGCCGATCACCCAGGTCAATGTAAACGGATGGCGAATCGTGGGCGGAGAAGCACTGAGGAAGACCACCGGAAACGAGACCAAGAAGCAATAGAGGTTGAGGTTCGATGGAACAGAATCTGCAAGGGAAAGGAGGATGCGTGAACAAAGGGAACGGTTGTCGATGGGTCGTAGGGGAATGGAGGCGGGACGTGGTAATAAATCGAGAGTCCCGATACGAAGAGCGAACGAGCCAAAAAAAGAGTGGGGGACGATAATGGGAAAAAAAAATCTGCTAAAATGAGTTTGAGATTTAGTTTGAGAATTATCGAGTCGAACGAGAGTCAAGACAAAGGATGATCTCAAGCTCTAGAGACTAGGAGCGTGGACGGCTGGTTGGTTTGCAGTCTTGCAGAGCGAGAGCGGGTCGCTTACCTTTAGTGCAGACGTTTCGACTTTCGGGGAAGAACGTGGCACGAGATCTAGAAGGACGAACAATTGGGCAGGGAACAACTGTTTAGGGCAAAGGCTCCAGAGGTGACCAGCCAGAACGAAGCTGCGGGGAGGAGAGGAGGGGAGCAAGGAGCTGAGTCAACGACTAGGAACAGTCTAGCAGA
This sequence comes from Aspergillus spinulosporus, assembly GCA_003574815.1. NCBI lineage: Eukaryota > Fungi > Ascomycota > Eurotiomycetes > Eurotiales > Aspergillaceae > Aspergillus > Aspergillus spinulosporus. Next base: position 969,998 of record QPHH01000003.1, on the reverse strand, counting down.
AAAGTGCAACGGGCCCGTGGACGGAGAGGGGAGAGATTGCGGCGAGGGTCACACTGATGAGTCGCGACAAATACCGCCGGGCGTGCAACTCTGGTCCAGGTATCGGTATCTGAGATCTGACTCTGAAGCCGAAGAAAAGCAGCTGACGGGATAAAGATAGAACAAGACTGATTAGTACTTCAGCTTCAATTAAGACCACCAGAGAAAGGTGGTGAAGTGATAGCTGGAGAAATGTTTCTGGCTGCTTCCAACAGGTAGGGAGAGTCAACGGAGTACAAAAAATAAAGGCGAGGGTAGAGAGAGGATAATAAGAAAGTCGATGACAGGGGAGCGCTTTTCTTTTTCCTTAATATTTTGCCTATTATATCCTCTTTTTCTTTTTCTTATATTTTTCCCTTTGAAAAAATCGTGATGACGACCGAAATGAAAGGTTTAGAAGAATAGTGATGCAGTGGACGACGCTCCTGCTCCAATTTCCGTATCGCAGCCACCAACGTGCCAACCAGGACTCCATCCGAGTCCAGATTCACTCAGTTCAGGTCTGGTAGGTTTGTGCTTTTACTTCCAGCCGTCTACCGGGGTCCTGAACCATCTACTTCAGAGGTTGCGTGCTACTTCGCTTGGTGTTTCGACAATTCCGCGCCAGAGAGCGCTTACAGAGAGTGACACTGCGCAGGCACTACGGGAAACAAATTGGGCAAAGCGGACTGATAGGTCCCTCTTGGCGGCGCATCCAAGCTCTGCCTCGTGGACTGGCCACCTGCGTGCAAGGTCAGCCAGGTCAGTCGATTCCCTAGTCGAGCTTTCAGGGCCCTCTGAACCAAGGAAGCGTCTCCGTAATGCGTACGGCACCTCGAGGGTTTACTTCCGGAGCTTCAAACAGCACGTCTTCGGTCCAGTGAAGCGACCGAAGGCGAGGCAAGTCAAGGCGAAGGGGCCAAGCATCTAATGATTCGCACTACGACTGCGGACCGAATTAAGAGAGTTATTCGACGCCCAGTGTCCACCGCCACGAGGCAGTTTCTGGGGTGGATTTCGGACTCGTGTCCAGCCGCAGCAGCTGCACCTCTCGGCCGCCATTTGTCGACGATCCAGCGATGCATAAATAATTATGGCATCTTAGATGCCAGGCACCAGGATTCATTCAGCCGTGGGTTTTTCCGACAATCCTCCACATGGAAGAGGATCGACGGACGGGCAGAGCGGGTGCCAGAGTCGAGCACGCCATGCTCTTTCATCTTCCGCGCAAACCAGGGTTCATGGTCCTGAATAGACGTAATCGTCACGTCGGTCATGCCTTACGGGGCGACGTTCCTAGCTCCTTCCTCAGTCCATCAATAATGGAACGATCCGTTGGACGGCAGGTCATCAGACGCAGGTTGGGTTCATCACGACCACGGGGCAGGGCAGGAATCAAGAGCCATTTGCCGGTCTTGGGTAATCGAGGCGCCTGCGTTGGGCAATTCCGATGCCGATCCGTGGCAGAGACAGGGACTTGTGCCATGCTCGCTGAGTCTGAGCCCGACTCTGGCTACGATGCATCCTTCGCGCCATACTACCCCACACCACCGGCTGTAACACGACCACGATCCTGGACTTTTGTGCAACCCCGAGACTGCGAGCAGATGATGGCCTAATTTCCTAGCTAGGCTAGTGATATGGAGTTGCAAGGCTAGGAAGGAGTCGGAGCTAGCATCGGGCGTCGGGCTGACCCGCTCAAAGTCTGGAATTTCTGGACCGCAGGCGAATTAATTGACTGGTCCGTCACAGCCTGTACCGAATCAAGCAGGGCTAATTTAGTCAGATAGCCCGAAGAGATGGCGTTTCCTAAACGAGGTGCTACGGCTGGAACAGTGCTCCGAGGCGAGCAGTCAGACGGGAAGTGGGACTTAGCGAGGATCGATCAGTACCACGGGCCCGATGAGGGGAACACGTTAACGGTCGCATTTTGCATGCCAGGGATCAATTGCTGCGCATAAGATGGCAGGTTGGATCCTGAACGGTCTGAAAGGAAAGGCCAGGAGGGTGACGCATGTGCTCTTATCATCGGTATGTCTCACCAGGGATCATCAATACCAGCTCGCTTGGAGTACAAGGAGGACAAGGAGGACTCCAAGCACCGAATTCCTCTGAGTAGTCTATCGAGCCATGGAGATCTCGATTCACGTGTGCGCGATCGGCTCCAGGGGTTCAAGGGATGCGAACTGCCAAAGCGCTGTAAACTATCAATGAGGACCATCACCACTTTATCAGCCACGTAATCGGTTCACGTAGCATGGCCTCCTTGCAGTGATGCAATGCAGGTCGTTCGAGTCTGCTGGAGTCTGCTTCCAGCAGACTCGTGCTTTGACTCTCTGAAGAATGCGCCACCATCCAATGACCAGAAGCCGGGTGCACCATCCTGAGTGAAGTTCCATTGGCAAATTTTTCGCAGTTTTAGCAATTTTCGCAATTTGGCAAATTGGAAAGAGTCAGGGAAGATCGGCACGCAAAGTTCAGAACCAGGCAGCCCATTTCTTTGGCTTGGACACATGGCAGTGGCATCCATGGTGCGGGCGTGGAATGATCGCCGCTAAGCAGCTGTTCCCGTCGTATTGTTTGTCCGAATGACGCTATCGCCTGCCTGGTTTGCTGGTTTGCTGGTTATGAGCGAAGGGATGGCCGGGAAGAGCATGGGCGGACAATGTTCCCTTGCTGTCTAGAGCCACGCACTGTTTTTATCCCCTCGCTCTTACTTGATGCAGCACAGAATGTCCCATATGCGGATCCTCTGATCCTAAATATACAGAGGAAGAGGAGTCTGTGATTTGGCCCTTACAATCTGGGGTTGGGATAAGCTCCAGTTTGCGACCAGCGGTCGATTCAGGGCTCTTCATCCCAGGCGTGACTGGCGCCGTCGATCGGCATAGCTGTCTGCGCTCGGCAGTCTTGCCTTTGTCTTGAAGAGCAACCGATCGTACGAGTCATGGGATTCCCTGACTCGAGTCGGATCAACAAAGAAGATGCAGGACTAGGGATTCGAGGCTCGATCTACAGGACAAAGACGGGCGATCCTAATCTTCATCGTCGACACTTCGAGAATATCAGTAGACGGATTAATGCCACGAGAAGAACGGCATCAGGTCAATTAAGCTTCTTGTCGCGCTTCTCTCCTAGCGCCAATAGCGAGAGATTCTTGAACTACAGTAAACTACAGTGAGTAATTCGGCCTAAGGGAGATAGCACATTTTCCCATCTTAACTCTGTCGGTGACCATCCACCATTTGAGACCGAGACGCCACGGCGTGGGGGACGGTGATACAGTCGCAGCATGGCAAACCCAGTCGAGCCCAACAATCCTAATTGATATTGACTTGCGTCCAGATCAAACCATTCAATCGAGCAACCATAGTCGCGCCGATCAACCAGGGTTTCCCCGTCATCATCCGCGTGTTTGCCTGCTGGCAGCGGCCCCAATTTTGAGCCACGTCCACGGCCGAATGCCCAAAGACCGGTTTTTTTGTCAGGACCAGATCATCCATGGCCGTCAGGCGCCCGGAGAATGCCATCCTTTACGGAGGAACTTCTGATCTCCAGCCCTCTGTATGGAGAACAATGACGGACTTCGGATACGGAGAAATCACCGTCTACTCAACGCAGCACCAACGGAGTTCGGAGAGGATCGCGATCGCCATTGAGCACCAATTCAGTGTCAATGTTTGCCAATCACCGAGGATACTCGCAAGCACACGTCTCGCCCGCCTTGTGTACCGCGAGCAGTTCGGTTGCTAAAGCCGCCAGCCTCGCAGCATCACATCAGTTTCCCTTCCGACCCGCGCTTCCAGGGGAATTTCGACGAACGGATGCAGCGAATAGAGCCGTTTCTTGTCCGGGATTCCCTGGCCGCGTGGTACAGAGTACGGTGCAACTTCAACTAGGCCCGGGGGTTGGTGGGACAGAGGACAGACACTGGCACCGACAGTGCAGTGACACAGCCTCCGCCTGAGTCCTGTCTGCAGGGTACATGATGCATCCGCCATACTCTGTGCACGCCGGGGTCGGCCGGTCACATGTGCTGCTGCAGTGGTCGGTGGTGTCACTGTGGTTGTCTAGAAGGCCATCGAACCTCTCGTCTCTTCTATTCGGAGAGGTCGTACCTGTACGTGAGTATCTTGAGTAATGGCAAGAGGCGGACTGAGAGAGCGGGACTGAAGTACAGGCAAAAGTGATGCATTGCATTTCCTAACACGCTCCCCGAAACATTAACGCCAGGCATATTGATGAGCGAAAAGGCGGGGACGCCGTTGCGAGTCGCGACTTGCCAGTGACGCCTGACAAGGGTCGCTGGCGGGATGATACCTTGTCATTGGACTTGGTCCCCTGAGGGTGTAGACAAGGGTTCTTCGCATTCTCTATCACAATCCAATCACAATCACATCGTCTTATCGAGAGCTAGCAGTTCACTTTCCCGAGGCGGTTTAGTCCAAAGCAGTCACTCATTAGTCAGTCAGTCTATGCTTCTGCGCCGTAGGTAGATCAGCCGAACTTCCACTTTTTGTCCCCATTTCTCCACACCATTACCATTATTGTATCAACACCAAGAGGATGATCAGCTTTGTGGCGCAAGATGTGCGTTTGCTTATTATGTACTGTGCACAGCCCACGGCATTGCTCTGCTGAAAGGAGTAGTACTGCCTAAAACCTAGACCTTGACCTAGACTAGAGCGGTTACAGTTACACAACAATAGTCCTAAGCCACCGGTTAATCGTCAGCTGGCTGGGATTGCAATGCTCTGCTTGCCAGCTCCGTGGAGATTCACGGATGGACGAGCTGCGATGAAAATGGAAGGTGGAGTAACTTGAGGCTGCGTTGCGTTAGATACCAAGAAACACGCAGATACCGTCATATTGGAGGATATTGACGCGGTGTCATCTCCTATTAGGCTTTGATTTACCTAGTTCTTACAGTCAGCTTTCCGTCCCTATCATTACGAATTTCTTACAGGATGCCGCCTTTAAAGCAACTTGAAAGTCCAGGCCAATCTGCTATATATATCGATCTACACCTACCGATAGCACAGATCACTTGGATCTACATTGAATAATTGAATATCTTCAAACGACTTTATCTTGGAGGTTAGTGTATCAGCCACTCGTGAATGATAAGTACAGGAGGCTAGTCTCAGGGTCTCTTGATGACTTACCCGACTTGCTATAGAGTAGTAATCGTCGTCCATCCATGTCCCTCTCCCATAAACAACGGAAGCTAGCTAGCTCAGATGAAGATACCACCTATAGCACTATAGGGCCAGTGGCTAGGGGCATTTCAGTTTATCCTCTTGGGCTCAGGCAGTCTAGTCTCATATAGACCGGTAACTCGAGAAGTAATGAGCCGTTTGGTATTTTCGTGAAATCAATACATGTACAGAGGGAAGCTCTTTCGTATCTAATGAATGGGTCTGTCCTGTAAATCTGTCTCGGACTCGGAGAATATGCTCGATAGTACGGGTGCGCATCGGTGGGCAAATACGTAGCTAGTAGTTTAGAATACTTCCTTTGTTATTCTCCTATCACATAACTACCTGTGTTTTTCCGCTTATCTGAGTCTTGTTCGTATATATTTCCTATAGTTAACTATGTGTGTAGATTTGTCATCTAGGAACAAGATATGTTAAACATATTCTGAACTCACCGACGCCGAGACCGGAGCTGAACACCATCCGACCTCCATGAATTCGCCCTTGAACACGCCAGACACAGTGTTCAGCGATGATTAATCGCAAAAGTCAGTCTTGCAGGAGGTTCTTTCACATGCTCAGTCCAGGGATTGGAGTTAGAGACTGAGATGTGAACCTTTGTGTGATCTATACTTCAGGTCTGAAAAAGAACGTGCTCAATGCGAAGGGGCTCCGTCTTTTCTTTCCAGCCGAAGCGCCATGCAGTATAAGCAGAGTCTTGGCTGAATTGGCAGCAGGATGAGCGGTGGCAGAGGGACTGCGCAGCCCAGATTCTGCGGAGACCATGGCTGGATTAATTGATCCGCACCATCCATCCCGGTCTCAGGTACGCAATCATTGTGCATGGGTAGCGCTTATCACTTTTCAATATGGCGTGAGAAAGTGGGGAGAGACATGGTATGGCCATATGTACTCCGTACTCCCTGTTTATGTGATCAATCGCTTAGCAATATCAGAAACTGATAGTGTATAGTTCCAGCAAGGATGCGGACACACCCTGATCACAGCTATGGCATCGTTATCCCTACAAGTCACGAATACAGAGGTTGCATAGCCGGGCTGTCACAGCTGAAAGAGTGAACGACTAGGAATCTATCAAAGAACATTCTTATTGGACCATGGATATACTAGGCTCCTGCTGCCATATAGCCTGATACCAAACAGGGCATGCTGCGCACGATATGAACAAATATAAGCTCACATGCAACAGGTTGAATAAATATCTATGAAGTACGTATTGACAAAGATCCTGCTGTTGATCCTACACCACATGCATCGGCGATGATGAACTGCCGCGGTACAAAGTCGAGTTGAGTCCAGCACAGCCCTTCTACTCTGCCAGTCTTCTTTCTGCTAGCTGTTCATTTCACAATACTACTCTCAGGGCCTACATCGCAATGATTAAGAGTTAGTACCCGAGGTTTGTCGAAGATCTGACTGGATGTTCCATATTCCCAGCCAAATGGGCGAGGCTGACATATGAGTAAGACTACGGCCGTATCGAGATCAGCATCTGCTCTTGATTTGCCTTCTGGGTAGGTTAATATCTAGAAGCATGCGTGCATGCTTGGCTTTGGATATCTTTGACGTGTTTTCGAGCAGAGGTCTTGGCCCCGTTTAGGGCCACGAAAAAGTATATATCCCACACCCAATAGAAAATAAAAAGGCCGTTACCTCTTGCAGATAATTGGCCTTGCTTGCTGTACTGAGTAGATGACCCATGGATATGGCCGATACTACCTCGTACAGAATATTTATAAGTACATATATTATGATGGTAGGTCTAAGTGGAAACAACCCAGCAACAGTCCTAGATGACCCGATACTTTCAGCCGTTATCCACCCTGACGGCCTAGTAACCAGAGATTTTTTTCTTAGTCCAGACCTGTCCGGTACTTCGTAATTTCTAACCCATATTGTAGTGCCGACTTCAGCGCCGACCCACGACTGTCTCCGCCTGTATCCGCCTGTCCACTGCAAGCGCCGCCCCAGCCCAAACTCCTACCTGTTCAACTAGTCCATATTTTTACGCAAGCCTAACAGAGCTCTCATCACAAACTGCAACGCCAGCCTTGCCAGCCTTCCAGAGCCATTGGCCAGACCCAGGGCACTGCACGCGCCACGTGTGTGGCTTGACCGGGGTCTGGATCCTGATGGCGCATTTGTTGTTTTAGATTCGTTCACTTCAGCGAATACAATCCCATACGTACCTGTATTGTAACCTTAGGGTAGCTTCGAATTAGCGTGCTCTCCGGAGCGGAAGTAGCTTTCATAGGCCGCCCGTTGCTTACGCCGAACGGTGTAACGGAATACGGAGTAAACTACCGGCTACGGAGTGAAATACCCAGTAAGCGAAATTGAAAAGAGTAGGAGCCGGCGTCTGAATTCCGTCGGACTTAAGCAGTTGGTGCTTGATGTCCCAGCTCGGTGCCTCGGTGTTATCGCTCGGGGTCGGGCTCGATGGTTGGAGTGTACTTGTTTTCGCTTCTGGTTTGATCCAAGTAGGTAGGATATGCACCTAGATTAGGATCACGGATAGATCAAGGGGTTATTTTTGTGCTTGGTAGTGAGGGCTGGACTGCGTGATTTACGAGACCGATACGACGCTGGGAGATTAGGGTTTTGGCTGGAATAGCCCGGCTGGCTGGACCCGTGGCCGTATGTGGGAATTGTAGCAGTAGGCTTGGCTGGCATGTGATTATGATAGAGAGTGCTCGTGGTGGTAGATTTGGGTGTCCAGGCCAGGATGGGAGACATCTAGGTCGCAAGGTATAAATTCAAGCCATTAATTCATTGATTGCAGATAACTGCAGATACCAAGGTACGCTGATAGGAGGTAGTTCACTGTATATGTAGAGACCATAGATTATTTACTCCTCATCCTCATCCATATCTTCGTCCTCGACCTCGTCATCTTCATCGCCATCCTCTCCCTCCCCCTCCCCCTCATCGTCTTCATCGTCTTCATTGAATTCAACACCCATCTCACCCGTGATATCCCAACGATCCCCCTTCGCCGCAGCACTAACATACTTGACAAACCTCAGGGTTCCGCTGTCCCGCAGCACAATGCTAAGCCGGTTCCAGCCTGCTGCTGTGCTAAACAGGATTCCGTCGTCTTCGTCGTCCGCGGCGGATTGGTAAATGGCCGGGTCGGCGGCACCGGACTTCTCTTCGTCGTCGCCGGCCATGTAGATCTCGTAGCCGCCGACGGAGATTTCGTGGTCGTCCTGGTCAGACTTGGGTTCGGACTTGTTGCTGGCCTTCTTGGAAGAGCTTGCTTCGGAGTTACCGTTTGCATCCGCGGAGGTTTCATCTTCCTCCTCTGGGTCTTCCTTTTCCCACCCCGGAGTTGGAGTTAGACAAAGGGTGAACTCCAGGCGGGGCTCTTCGCCAACGTAGCTGTTGGCTAGGGTGTAGTCCTTGCCTCGGCGGAAGCGGCGCGCAAGGAGGTTGTAGCTGGTAATACGATCTGAGCCGGTAATAAGCGAAAGCCACTTCCGGAATGGCTTGGAGGGGAAGAGATCATTCAGAAGTTCTTGGATGGGTGTTTTTGAGGGACCCGCTTCCGCGGAGGGTTCCTGGTAGAGGTAGCGGTGTTTGTGGGGTGGTCGGGCAACGGTCCAGTCTGTTGAGGCCTGGATTTCATCAGCAGAGGCGGGAAGATCTTTCTTCTCCTGCTCTTCGATATATGAGCGGACCTTGGCTGCAAACTTCTTAGAAAGGAAGTGCTCGAGGTTGAGGGAGGAGTCGTTGAGGAAGGCATCTGACATTTCATCTGCAATGTCAGGGGTGAGGTATGAAGGGGCGATGTATTGAACAAGGAAGTTTAAGTCCGACTCGGTGAAGACTGCACCGGGTTCCTCCTCAGCTTTGGCCTTGCCCTTGCCTTTGGGGTCCTCCTTGGATTCTTCCGTTTCGTCCTCGCAGACCACGGTCTTTGGCTGGGGAAGGTCGTAGATGTCCGCGCGGCCTTGGAGCTGGGAGAGACTGCTACGCTCGGCGAGCTTCTCCTCTAGCCCTTCTTCGTATCCGTCTTCACCTTTCTGGGGAATATGGAACCAACCGCTGATGGCCATTCGAACGCGCTTCTTGGACTTGTCCTCATTTTCGGCGGGGTGGTAGACCTCCTCAACGTCGTGAAAACTCTCTCCGGGCTGGACGGTAAAAAAGCTCAGCTGATTGAAAGCGGGCGGGATGCTCAGAGAGAAGTCTGGGCTTGGAATCTTGACGTCTTCACCCTTGGCATCCTTCTTCGTCGTTGTAGGATACAAGCGTAGAGCGCCACCCCATTCCGCTTGCCATGGGGTATCGGGATCGGTCAGGTACAGAATATAACTGAGTCGCCTGCTTCCGATAACATCGTCGTGGCAGAGAAGATGGCATCCCTCGTTGTAAACGTTGATGGCCATGTCCGTCTTCTGCCCGCTCAGCTTGCCCGAGCCTGTGACCGAAGACAGGAACTCACGGAACCGGGCGGAGTACAGGGCATCGCGAAGTTTAAGGATTGAAGGTAGCCGCGACAAGGACCCGTCGTCCAATCCGTCCAAGTTTGCAAGGTCTCCCGACTGGAAAATCTTGTAGATATCCGTTTCCTTCTCAGTGAAATGCAGATGCGCCTGGATTTCGTCGCGGACGGCGCGCAGGAGGGAGTCTTCGATCAGAGGGTGAATGACGCCGTGCAAGTAACTGAACAATCAGCGTGGGGCGCATCGAAGCAATTGGTTAAACGTACGGCCCAGATTCAGCATATAACTTGGTATAGTTCTCTTGTACGGACGGCTCGAAGAGACCGTCGCGGAAGCGCAATGCGACTTCCTCGCTGGAAAGCGCTCGCTTTTTGGTGTCAGGCTGGCCATTGCCATCCAACGACTCTCTGCTGTTGGTCTTGCGCTTCATTTTTGGCCTCCAGAAAGTGATCGGCTTGATGAGGGTGAGTTTCAAAAATTTTTGTGCTGTTAAATGCCGGCGGTCACGTGAAAAGATCAGGCCATACTCAGGCCACTGCCAGTCGGTCTAGCTATTTAGCATTGGGGTTGGAAGATCTGTGATCATAGAATAGATACAATAGCAACTACTTGACATTTATTTCTTGTGAATAGGTCATGCCTGCCCGAGGAGAGCCGTGTCGACAATCGCGGAGAAATACCGCTTTTGCGCCATTTATCGGAGCGTCGGAAGTCACGATAAGCACTCAAGGCACGCCTCCATCCAGCCACCATCATTACAGTACTGCCTAGCGACCCTTCTCACTCGTCCAGGGCTTGTTCGGCATAATACTATGGTCTAGACGATTTTCAAACGCAAGTACATGTATATGTGGAGAGATATTATATCCTACTGTCGCATATCGAACACCACGATGGACCAACGTCATAGCATCAGCCCAGTTGACACCACCGCGGTGCCTGATCCGGCTATCAACAGACCCGGCACAGACTCTACAGGGTCGACAACGACGCAGCCGACTCGAACGGACCAAAGTAATGAGACTCCGCGCCCAGGAACACCTCCTCGCCCACCATATTCGCCCGTAACGCCCGTGTTCGCCCATCTTGCGCCGGTCCAGAACCCCTCGACCATGAACGGGACAACACAACCCATAGTTCCGCCAACGACATCGCCCTCGCCTACATCACAAGTCCAAAATCCTCCCAACCCGTCGTCTTTACCCCCAAGGGCACCGCCCACGTTCGCCCCGGAACCACCACCGCCTGTCCCGATCTCCGAGAGCGACAACCCTGATGTGATTGCCCTGCGCTCAGCGATCTCTATTCTTCAGCTTCAGAAACAACAAAGTCTACGGGATATTCAGACGTTGGAGAGGATGAAAGAAGCGGCTGCCAAGGATCCGGAGAGATTTGCCCGTGAACTTGTTGATGGGAAACTGACGAGGAAAGAACAGGGTGGGTTTATCGATTTCAACCATGAAGAAGAGGATCGTGATGAAGATACGGAGGCACTGGATAGTGGATCCCGAGGATCTTCAGAGCTGGGGACACTCCCTGCAGCTCAGAATGTCGTCCGCATGCCGGCCATCAACTGGGCGAAGTACCAGGTAGTTGGAGAAAGCCTGGATAAGATGCATGAGGAACAGCTTCGTCGTCCTTCTCTTGGTGAGCCGAGACGGGATGAGGCGCCTGCACCGGCATCGGCGACGCCAGCGCCAGCGCCGTTGTATTTGCTGGCGTCGCCGTATCAGCCGCTGGTAGATAAACTAGAGAATTCGACGAAAGCAAAAGGGAGCAACAAGGGCAAGAAGTCATGAGACTGTTATTGGTTTCTGATAGTAATATATGACACCTAACAGTCTTGCTGAAAAACATAATCATAACGCCGTTATGAGGGTTTGACCAAGCCCAGAAGAGACACCAAGGTGAAAGCAACCGTCACCACTGGTCGGAGATGCCGAAATACTTCTGAAACTCCTGCATGGTGCGTGAAGGGACGATGGACGTGTCTTCATAGCATGCCGCTACCTGAAGTCTCCCAGTCGATCTAAAGACCTTCATCCACTGTTTATCCTTCTCGTCGAGAATATAGGCGCGCCCACGATCGTTGAATCCAGTCAGGTTGTTATACTGCCCACATGACGCCTCACTCGGCAAGGATATCTCACGACTTCCCGCAAAATTCACTCCACAGCCACCCACCCCAGCCTCGCTCTCAAAACCATCATCTTGAAGCTTCAACACAGGGACCTTAGCAGCTCTGTTCATAGTCCACTCGCTCTTTGGCCGCAGCTGTAACACCTGCCTTCGAAGGTCATCTTGCTGCTTCACAAGCGCCTTCTTCCTCTCCTTATCAGCTTCATTCACCCTGTGTGTTCTTATCCACGTCTGCGTGGACGGCGAATGCGGCGCACATTGCAGCAAGATGTTACTAATCGCCTCGTTTGAGAGAGGGGCGTAGCGCTCTGTTTCATGTTTCGGTATAAACTGCTGTTGCGGTTGTGGTTGCGGCACTGAATACTGCTGTGGATGTGCGTCATCGCCTCTCATTACAGCCGTCTATTCAATATTTGTCAGTACAAGCCCTGTAGTGATAAATTACAGCATTCCTAGACACCATCATTCAGCACTGATAAGACAATCGGAGAACCTACATCATCGCCATGCTCGCCATCACGGAGACAGCAACCCTCACCTAGCAACACAGAATCCAGTACAAGAATCTCATCATTATCATCATTATCGTCGTCGTCATCATAACACTCATTGTCATAATCATCTTCACACACTGTCCGGCCTGAGCTGGGACTGAGGCCGCAGTTGTAGCTAGGGCTCTTATCCGGGTTAAACGGGTCACCAAGTTCCTTCGCCCTGCAGGCTCGGTACCCCTCCAATCTCTCCCGAAACCGCTGGGCGTAGGTCTTATCATTAAGCCCATCCTCGAATGTGGTGAGTAAGTTCCGCTTTGCGGTGGGTTCAGAGCCGTAGTTATGCGCTGGCGACAACGAGGATAGTGAGGACGAGGGTGATGGTGATGCCGATATCGCAAAGGAACGCTTTAGGAGTGGACGGTGCTGGGGTAGCGTAATCAATGGAGTGATTTGAGCTTGACGTTGGCCGTGGAGCATCATCGTGATAACCATGGATTTTCAGTCAGTCCTTGTCCTTGACTGTTTTGTATTGCCCTTGTATACCTCCAGATTGTCTTGCGCTGTCCTTGGTAAAATGACTTTGCTATATCTGGAAATCTGCGGATTGGGTGATATGGTAGGATATGGTGGGATAGGACGGGCACGGCCACAACGGATGGTCAAACTCAGAGAGTATAGACAACAAGTGCAGTGAATGAAGTCAGAGAAAAGAGATCAGGATGTATTGTGATCAGGAAGGTAAAGAGAGTCACAGCTGTGTTTGTGTCTTCTCGGCGTGGTTAGGTTTTTGCATAGGGTTGAGCATTTTCAGAGATAGACTCTTTAGGGAGGCATGTATGTCTCGGGATATTGGGCTGGTGAAAGGCACTTGCGTGAATCTGATCAAAGGGCTGTGAGTTGTGCAGATACATGCAAACATGGGTGTAATGGGCTAGATGGGAGTTATCTGCTATCTGGTGTAGGTAGAGGTTCAAAGACCTATTTATAAGTATCTTGTAGATAATAAGGCCCCGTAGATAGTTGCTTTGGTCCCTCTCGTGATGATGCCATGCAAGGCCCATGGGTTGACTGGGGACTTTTTTCATTAAGGAGCATTATGTAGAGCTGGATACGGATATCCTCCAAGACCTGGGCTTCATCATTGATGCTCAACGAAGTCTTCTGACTGGGGCGCTTTTCGCTACGAGGAAAAATCTCAATAAACATGGCTGGAGGCGTCATGATGGAATTATCGAAGATGGTCAGCACAAGCCCTAAATCTGTCAAGATATAATGTATTCACTGGACGCCTGCCGTTCACTCTAAACTCGTATATACCCAATTTACCAACCACTATGTTAGAACTTTTCATCTTAAGACTCTATTGTTTTCGAACGCCTCTTTGCCACAAACTCCTTCGTAGACTTCCACATTCCCCGAGCGCCCTTGTCGATCTCATACCGTCCATCGTAAAGAGGATATATGACAACAGCAGAGAACGCAAAAAATTGCCAGACAATAGCCACGGATACCCAGCCTGAGAAGAATGACTTGCTGAAGATATAATTTCGGTACAGGGGCATCGGCCAGAGGATGAAGGTCACCAGGACGATGACTACAAAGATGACCCAGGCTATCTTCATCCAGCGGTACAGTTCTCTTAGTGCTATTTCGTCGAAGGGGTGGCGAATGTCGTCTAGGCTTAGTTCGGAGACGGGAGTTGAGGTTGCTCTTGATGCGGCATTAGGCTTCTCAAGGGCAGCTGTGTGTTCGGGGTCCGCAGTTGCGATTGTGGTAGTGGCCGTATCTGAGGTATCATACTTGGGAGTCTGGGTGCCGAATTTCTCTTTCACTTCTGACTCAATAACTGTGGCTGTTGATTTGTCGGAGCTGTGGAGTTGGGCTTCCTCAGCGAGTTCGATGCGGAGGAAGATCCGCCAGTCGAATTTGTAGGGTTTGTAGAGAGAAATCACAACTGAGTAGATAGCAGGGGAGAAGAAGGCCCAATAGCTCCGTAGAGTGCGGGTAGAGGGTTCCCTGTTGTTGTCATATTCACTTCGCCGTACAGGGCATGCGCGGTACCCAGCCAGATTGCGAGTCCTGTGAAGAATCCCAAGACAGGCGCGAAAATTGCGGCCAGTTTTGTCTGGCCGCTCCAGAACAGCGTCAGGGCGAGAGGAATTATTCCGGGGCAGGAGAGGACGGGCCTGAAGTAGCCAAGCCAGGTCATGTTGGCGCCGCCGTAGTTTAGTGCGATTGAGATGCCGGTAATAAAGACGGCGTGGATGACCACGGTGACGTGACTTGCTTTGAGCAGTTTTCTGTCTGTTGCCTTGGGATTGAAATATGTCTTGTAGATGTCGAACGAGAGAATACTGCTGACTGCAATCATGGAAGACGATACAGTGCTAGTCAAAGCCATGAACAGAAGCACAAAAAATGCGACAATGCCAGAGTCACCGATGAGGGCTTTAACGAGGAATGGCATCACCAGACCTGTTGAGACTTCTGTCTCAGTGATGTCGGCGGGATATGTTGGGAATATGGGTGTGCGGTGAAGTGCCCTAGCGGATAGTCCAAGAACTGTTCCTAGACCCCATGGGATACCAAAGACGGCGATTGCGGCGAGGTTATATGCTGGTACAGTTGAGTTGACCTCGCTAGCAAAGGACTTTTGCCAGAAGGCAGTATCCATGACGACCAGGGCCAGGTTTCCAAACTTCAGAACCAACCCCCAGATGATTGCTCCCTTTGACTTCATGGTGAGCAATGATCCCTCCTAGTTGTCCGGGATATAGTTTTCGCTTGCCGTCGCCATCACCTTGTCGTAGAGACCACCCAGTCCACCAATATGTTCATTCGTCAAGACGGACAAGGTAAAATATATAATAAGAATGAGGGCAACAGCCGTGTGCAGAAAGTCTGTCAGAAAGGTGGCTTTGAGACCTCCAACAGCAGTATACAAGACCACTAAACTTGATTAATTTCCGTCTTTCTCGCCTATTGTCGAGATACTCACCTCCCAAGGGAATCAGAATGGCGGCGGCGACAAAGTGCATGCCAGAAACTCCAGATACCAGTTGAGATCCTGTTAATATCATAGAAGCACATCCAAAGAACGTTGTTGACCAAATTCAAGACGGTAAAGACCAAATGTCCAATTGTGCCATATCTCATTTTTATAATTTCCAGTGAAGTATGAGCATACGGCACTCGAATCTTGGCCATGACTCGGAGAGCAGCCATGAGCGCAATCTGGAAGCAGAGTTCTGATCCCCACCACTGTTTCTGTTAGCCTGCTCAACCCCATGTAGAAGCAAGAGACGCACCAAAGGCACAGCCAATCCATATCTATAGCACATGGCGGCGCATAAAACCGTCTCGTTAATCCACATCCATGACGAGAATACCGCCGAAGCTGTAAGTCCTGTCCCGACAGATCTGTTCACAACCATAAACATCTCCGAGCTTGCTGAATCCTCGGATAGATAGGCTTTTTGCACTTTAATGGCAATAAGAATCACCGCAGAAGAGAATGCAGAGGCCAATAAGCAGGCCATACGCCGTCCCTTGAGGGATTAGGTCAGTTCCAACTGTAGACATGGTGTCCCGAAGTATCAATCAGAACGCCCAGAGGACTGTTGCGCTCCTGTTGACTTTGACAGAATTTCCTGGGCCGCGGAGGAGACGACGACATTTATACCGAGTGAAAGCCACGGGATCCGATTCAGTTTCTGAACCTCTGATTCAACTCCAACAGCCATTGCTGGTGTTCCGGCAGCTGTCACGCAGTATGAGATCGATATCGCGTTATGCAGGATCCGGCCGAGAAACCGGTAGGTTCTTGGAGAATCAGGAATAGCTCGAGATCCATTCGCCAGGTTATCTGCTGCAGTGGGTACACGGCTGCCCATGTTGTTTGAGATTGGACGTAAACAAGGTGCGTCGATGTGAGCAATGGAGGGAAGGGATTGCGTGCCAGGAGAATACTACGGCGAATGCACCAATCAGCAACCCAGGAATGACCCTCGCGATAGAAGCTTGAAAGAACATGAAGAGTGATTTCCTACTATCTCACCTGTGAAAAAAGAACAAAATCAAAATGAAAACTCTCCTGGTGCATATTGGGTAAAGTTTCTGCGTAGTCGTGGTTATTACGGCTTCATGGTCTCTGCGAAGGAGGGAGAGGCGAGCTTACCGACTGTTTTGGTAGTAAGCTTAAGAGCCAAGCTCAGTGCACCGGACACAAGCAAAACCAAGACGACTACGCCGAGACGTCGAAAGCTTCACGTTCTTGTCGAGAGACCTCCGGGGCTTGGCCCGGAATTGCTGACGGAAACCCATAATCTCACCAAATGATGAAGAGTCGTAGTTAGATAGGGTATGGGCGAGAAATATGATAGGTAGTAGGTAAACGACGGGTGAAGAATCAACGAAGAAATGGAGGATTGAATGAGTTGGCAGAATGCATGGTTAGCTGGTATCACCTGATTGCTACCTATAATATTAAACACTCTCCCACCAGCATTACCAACTTTACTCCTTCTTTTGCCTAGGCCATTGATATGAGCAATACTCATGCCCTAGGATTGTAAGACTGTCATGACTGCGTATACACGAGGGCCTGGGAGATACGCCTTCTCCATTGATCAGCAGGGCTTCCCAATCGTCAGGTTCATTTCGTCAGTTAGCCCAGCTGATACCTGTTGGCTCAATTGCATGAGCCTCATGCTAAGCCATTCACAGAGTGGTATTCAATAAGCTGGAAATGAATTGATTAAGTTACTTCATTGGAATGCTGACTCAAGCTTAGAATTATGTGCATTGCGCAAGGTATAGGGTTAATATTTCACTTAAGCCTTGGTGTCAGCACCGGATAACAAGGGCAGATTTCATCAACCTGGGCCCTTTATCATCAGAATTGAAGATCCATATCTCCTCGCCTTTCCAAAACCAAAATGCCGTTGAATTCGAACGAGCTTGATCTCGTTGTATCTTGGAAGTTTTGCAGTTTGCAGTTTGCCACGTGCCAACCCAGCAGTCTCTGAAAATGTATGTGTCTTATGCTGGGATGTGTGAATAACACAACAAAAGCTATAAAGCACCGTACCAGACTATGCTTAGCCCGGCCGTCACAGGTATGGCGAGCTCTGCTTTCCCTGAGTTCGCAAAAAGCCGTACTCTATCAACGTCCTGTATCTACAGCTATGACTATCCACCTTCTCTTACCAAGAACTCACTGCCTACAGTTCTCTTCCTCCACGGCTTTCTCAAGTCCATAAAATCGCTGGCTTCACCAATTCGACTTTTTTATCCTGGAATGGTATGGCGTACTAGTCCCAGCCTTTCTAGGGTTATGGCAACGCATCTAAGCGGACAGCCCTTGGAGCCTAAAACAAAAGAGGGCCGCTGAAATCATCAGGTTATCAGATCTCTATAGAATCAATATATCGATACCGATGCCACAATATGCCGATTTGGCTCGTTCTACTGTTTCATCGTGAGGAACAGGCTATCAGCCCGGTTTCTCGCTTATCAAACTACTACTCAAGGCGTTCAGTCCTCACGTCTGGACATGTTATCCGAACCAGGAGAGAGCTTTATTCAGGCTGTGAAAGCTCTAACGAGACACTTTTGGATTATGAACGGTTTAAATATTTTGTATTCTTTGGCCGGTCTGATGCTGGTGGTAGTTTTGATCAGCATGTGAGTTGGCCTTCCCACAGATGATTGCTACAAATCTTGACGGCTAACCATAGTCCGACTAGTTCTTTACCCTTCCAACTCAGCAGACCCTATGGGTAGAGCACGTCGGCCCAATAGACGCCGTGGAAGCATGGCTCCTCCAGGTTAAGGAAGGTCCTGAGGCTAGATACGTCACCGAATCTATAAACAACCAACCAACGCCCTATGCCCTCCCCATCACGACCAGATATCAACGACATTTTGGAACATCAGATGCATCAGACATTATGCGTCGGCTATGCATGAGCACCTCAATGGTATACTCAATGGTATATTCAATGGTACAAAGTGCTATTAGGAACATCAGCGAGCAAGATGTGGTCCACGCGAATCTTGGCCTGGTCCTCTCGATGTCCATCTAGGTGATCTGCCCTCAGCGAAGTACTTGGATTACTGGGCGTGGAAGAACATATGAAGCAGGCTACGAATGATTTTTCTTTTGGAGAGAGAGTATCACAGGCCATCGGGTGCAGATAGAGGCATCAAAATGAAATTATGTCTACCTTGAAGCAGTTTTCCGGGCGGCTGGCTAATGGACATAGCCCGTACGTACTTAGATACTCGTCATTATGGAGATATGTAGATATGAATCTCTCAATGTTGATAACGCAACGCAGCAATTGAAATATGAAAGCACCTGGAGATGATAGCTAAGCATGAGGTGATAACAGCCAATATGACTTCATGCCAGAAATCCCGGAAACCCCCAGGCTACGTGCAGTGATCTTCGAAGTGAGTATCTTGACGTCATGCGCTTATCAGCATATAAACCACCACCAGCATCAAACATTGTCTACCGTCAGTAACTGCTTACTCACTGCCATTACGGTGAAGCTCAAATTAAACCATCTATCTTTTCAAATACGACACAACTCTAAACTCACCAAGATGTCCACAACAAGCCAACCTCAACCTCCCAAACAATCCAGCTACACGCAACCCTCCAATCCTGTAACACAGAATCCGGCCGAGTCCCAACAAACCGAACAGCGCTCGCACACCTACGGCACAGCTCCGGCCTCAATAACCCGGGGCACGTCATCGACCCCTTCAAACCCTTCCAACCTCTCTTCCACTCGGACCAAGAAAGAACAGTCGGGCAAATCGTTACATGCCCACAGCGACATTGACACGGAGTACGGCATCGAGCAGCAGCCGAGCGAAGGGGACATCGCGAACGCTGTGGAAGGACACTCGCGGCATAGAGCTCAGGCGGGTGCGCATGCGGTGGCCGTTGGGACGGCACAGGGACCGGGGATGCCGGCACGGGGCGAGGGCGTAAGTAATCTGCAGGATCTGGATAGGAAGGCGGAGGAGCATCAGAGGATTCTGGGGGATAGGGTTGGACGATCGCCACCAATTGAGGGGGAAGAGGTGGAGAGGGAGAAGCTGCGGGAGAGAAAGTTGAGGCAGGATAGGGAGTTGCATCCCAGCGATGCAGTTAGTGAGGCGACGGGGAGGCCAGTTGTTGGGAGGTAACGGGCAATGGACTTCTGATATTTAGCACACAGTACAGTGATGATTATGGATATTCCTGCATATGCAACGTTTAAGCGTAAATCGTATTGGGTATCAAAAGTAATGCGTAATAAAAGTACATGTGGTTCAGTAGTCTAGCTATCGGCATCATCACCCTCGCCGATTGAGACCTTTTTGAGAGACACTTCCATTTTCAGGTCGTGAATACGCTTGGCAAGCTTGCCCTTGAGAATTTGGTTGTTCATCGTTTCCCATTTGGCTGTCTCCGAGCGGATGAGGGCCTCCAACTCTGCAATCTCCTCGCGCGATTGCTGGATCTGTCGCTGCTGCTCAAGTTGCTCTTCGTCGAGTTCCTCTGGTGAGTCTTCGCCGTTTGAGGCGTCGCTCTCGTCTCCTGACGTATCTGCGCCTGTGTCTTCTGGTGCTGGAGTCGAGGGCTTGGTGGCCACAGGAGTACCGGCCTGGTACACCCCAGGGGTAGCGGGTGTCTCAACAACGTCGGCCTCGAAATTTGCCCCGTCCGCACCAGCTGCCAGAGCGGCCTCCATCTCTGCAGCAAGTGTGTCCTCGAGGTCTTCAAACATGCCGTCGACGTCATCCATTGCTTCTTCCACTTCGCCTTCAGCATCTTGCTCATCGTCGTACTCGTAGTCATCATACTCCCCGCTTTGCACGAGACCCTCGGCACGATCGAGCGACGTCTTGTCCACAAGCTCATAACGTGGAGGCCCTATAGCGGCTTCATCCTGGGCGATCAAGTCCTCAACCGCTTTCTCAACCTGCTCAATGGTCCGTGTACTGATGCGGTCTCGGAAGCGGCGTTTCCTTACCCATCTAAGGGGAGGTGTCAGGCCATGAGGGTACTGCAATGTCTTGTCATCCAGACGTTGCACCTCAGCAGGGAGCGGATAATTCAGGGCTTCTGTTTCATTATTGATCTGTCCCAGGACGAGAAGCATCTGACATATATCGGCTGATTTGTACCATCCCCTTCGATCCCAACTTTTCATTCCTTCAATGATGCATGGTAGGTCCACCAAGGCCGCAGCATACTGTTTGTCGCGAATCTTCAGGATAGCTCGTCGGCCCTCGCGGTTCAATGGTTTGAAAGAAAATTCAGATCGGTCGAATCGGCGCTCGTTAATCGTGCGTCGAAGATACTCGCAGTCTTCCCCGGGCAGCATACGCAGAATAAACTGTTCTTCAATAGCTGGGTCGATTTCTGTATCGGATGCTTCCGAGTCGTAGCCGACACCGGTAGGTCTGTTTGGTACAAGCCCTTTGTTCTTAATTCTGATCGACTGGAGGCCGGGTTTTTTGGATGGATTCAGCTTAAGTCGCTTTGGTCCGGTAGCTTCTGACGCGCCGCCCGCAGACGGCTCATTCGGGGCGGCCTCATCTGCTGGTCGCTTCTTCTTCTTGATTGAGATCTTCGGCTTCTTCGACTTGTCTTGTGAATCATCTTCGGTCGGCTTCCGGGCGATCTTGAGCGTGAGTTTGCGTTGAGGGGCCGGTGGAGGTTGGTCTGAGGATGGAGCAGGCGCTGGCTGACTTTGAGACGGCTCGGCCTTCTTCTTGCCAAAGGTGAGCTTGATGGCCGGCCTTGGGGCGTCAGACATGTTGAGTTGGATGACTATAAACGTAGTCAATCGTGGGTCACGTATGAGGAAGAGGTGATGGTGAGGTGAGAGGTGCTAAAAGAGAAGTCGGACAAGGCGGCCGAGGCCAAGAAGGAGCGCAGTTCGGTCCGCTTCCTCTTCACCTTAACATTCATCACCACCAACCACGGTGTCAGTTCTTCGCTCCTCCCAGTGACACTAGCTTAGAGAGACACCGAGTTACTGTATATTATCACTTATTTGTTTTGCTGACTACGGGCTGCTGAACCCTTCTTCACAATGTCTGGCGCGAACCTTCACAACGCTCTCCTCCGCCCACCGATAATCCAGATTCTACGCGCAGCAGGTTTCCATGCGACGCGTCCTTCAGTCCTTGACACTCTCGCAGACCTTACTGCACGGTACATAATGCTCCTCGCTTCCTCAACCGCCGAACACGCCGCAAACGCCCATCCACACGACCCGATACCAGTATTAGAAGACGTTTACCAAGCGCTACAAGACGCCGGTGCGTTGCGGCCGCAGCTACGAGAATGGGAAGAACGGTGGGCGGGGGAGGAAGATATGCGAGGCTTGGAAGGGTTCCTTTCATGGTTTACAGGCCCTGCAAACCGCGAAATTCGACGTATAGCTGGCTTTGTGCCCAGCGAAGGCGATGTGGTTGACGCCGACTCCCTTGAGAAGGAGGACTACCTTACGTCTTTGAAGAAGAAGCACAGCAAGACAGGGGAGGAGTCCCGATACGCCGGTACAGTCCTTGGGAAGAATGCTGAAGAACATCCGGTAATTATCGAGGGTGGTGCTCCTACAATCCAGGAATGGAGCTTACAGATGCGGTCGCGAGCACCCTATATGGCCAACAGCGATTCGTCTGGCGTTAGCAGCGCCCCCAGCAATCTTTCCGATACCGAAGGCATGGAGGTGTGATTGAATGGGCAGCGAGCTATCTCGTCCTGAGAAGCTCTTTCGGAACAAAAATTGAAATACGACTATGCATTACGAGAAGCGCAGGTCGATTTCTCCGTGGATCCCTAACATTAGTTCGAGTATATCCAGTGTACGCAGATGCGTACAATCGGCGAGCTTGCTAGTCCAAGCCCGAACGTCCCAATACGGCGAGCGAGCATTTCTCCCAACTCGAACCTCTCGGCACGTATTCGGCGAATGGTTTCAAGAGAAGACTGAGGAAAGAGCACGCATACTAGACCGGTAGCGTTGATCCACAGGGAGATAGAACTCCTGGGGGTGGAATACTGGCAATGATGACGAGCTAGTGTTAAGCTACAGAGGACCATCTAGACGAGACTGTATCATGTCTACAATGATAAAATCCATAAATGAGATATTGTATTCGACGTCGTTTTAAAAAGCCCACTTCTTGGCTGCGGCCTGGCGGTGACTTCAAGAACCAACAGCGCCCCCGTAACCGGCTAGGTATAGTATGTCGATTCCCCTCTGCAACTACCCAAGACTACACATTCGTCACAATGGTCTACCCCTTTGAACTCCCAACAACTTCCCACCTCTCTTTTCAAACTGTCCTCTCATCTCACACACACCCATCCCTCCCGCAGTCCGCAACGACAGCCCGACATGCCCTCCGCCTCACCCTCAAGGCCCACAACCGCCTACCCCGCGGTTCCCAACGCGACTCCCACCTAACCTCCGTCCTCTCCGCACTCAACGACTACCTCCCCTACGTCGTCGCATTAGCCCAGGGGCTCAATAATGGGAAGCCAATTAATACCACGACACCGTCAACTACACCGCACCCCGAAGAAATCAAGGTTGCTCAACGCGCCGAGCTCGAGCCCGAATGGCGCGCGACTCTGGCTTCAAGCTCTCTACCCCGTCCTTCCACGAACCGCACTCGCGGATCCGGGATCCAATATGAGCTCGCCTTTATACTCACAACACTGGGCTATATATTGTCCTCTCTCGCCCGGTCAGGTGTCACCCGTACACTATATGCCTCTACGACACCGAGCGCGGAGCAGCGCACAGCAGCCGTCCAGACCGCAACCAAGCACCTCCTTCAAGCGAGCACCATTCATTCGTTCCTGGCTTCGTCCCCGTACTTTACAACAGGCTCTGAAGCAGCCACAGTGCCGGACCTGGCACCCGCAACGCAAGCAGCACTATCATCACTGGCATTAGCAGAAGCAACACTCCTCACTGTGTTGAAAGATGACTCCTACGTTGTGGCTTGTATCCAAGCCCGCAACCCCAATGATAAAGACTGGATGGTGCGGGCACCAGAAATCCCCAAAGTCCGTGCGCACCTCTTTGCGCGGCTGTGTATTCGCGCCGCCGAGTATGCCGAGCAAGCTGCTACAGGCCTGAGCTCTGTAGCGGCGGAGGGCCGGAAAATAGGTGTTGATGAGGACGTTGCCAGGTATGCCCGTGTTTTGGGCCTAGTTGCTCGCGCAAGAGCGTGCCGGTTTTTCGGGGTAGATGCGGAGCTTGCGGGGAAGGTTGGAGAGGGTATTGCCTGGCTCCGCGCAGCGAAGGGCGCCTTGGGACTACGAAACACGGGCTCTGCATCTACAGAAGAGGTTACTACGAAGAGCCGGGGCCTGTCGAAGTTGAAGCTGGGTTTTCGAGAGAGACGTGAGGAGCGCAAACTAGAAAAAGGTGCTGGTGGCGAGCGCGTGGATAAGGGAGGATTAGGGCCTGGGGATAATGCAGGTCGAGAGGAGGAGGGGCGAGTACTTGAGATGTTGGAGACGAAGTGGGTGAGGATTAATGATACAGTAAGCACAACTTCTCAATTCTTTGTTTTCGTGAATTGCCTACTTATAAAAGCCAGATGAATACGCAATTGATTCCGTCGTCAACGGACTATGTTGCCAACCTCCCCTCTGGTCGTGATGTCCTCCCGCCTCAACCTCCATATACCCTTCCTTCTCTAGATGAGGAGCATCTCTTCCATATGCGCGCCCCTCCTATGGAGCTTGAACTCAATTCTGGAAGTGATTTTGGGGACAGTGACTTCGAAAGCCCGGCTGCAGGTGATACACATACACCTGGGGCGTTTCCTGGGCGGACCGATAATGCTTATTATTGATATCCCAATTTGGTCTTGTGTTTATACCATACAATAGTCTATCTAGTGCGGAACATAGCTGTATCTATAATTGATCAACCCTGGCCAACCTTCGCTAGACAAATATCTCAACCCATTCGAATATTCCGCAAGCTCCACTATAACGTCAGAGTCGCATACAAAGTCTCAGTTACTGTTATAAGGCAAAGAAACCACTCTTACAAGATAGAGAAGAAAAAAAGTACATTGGTAGTATGTCAACTGCTAAAATCACAAGGTCATTTGAATAATGCACACACAAGGAAAATAAAAGAACCAGCAGGCAGTTTCCTTGGTCCTGTCAATCCTGCTGTGAAAATATTTTCCAGGAAACCCTGTCTATCCTCCAATTCATTTGTTGTTCGTTATTCAGTCGGCCATCTATGTTGACTTTGTCGCAAAGTAGTTCTTCTCCTCGAAGATATAACCCTTGACCTTTCTCTCACTCAGCAACTCAAAGTACTTCTCTGCACAAAGATAAGCTCCCGTTAGCCACTATTACTTCCACTAACACTATTCATCATTCGAGAGGAATTATACGTACCCCTTAATTTCCCACACTTCTCGAGGTGATTCACGCCCTCGCGCGCATAGCACTTGCCCAATTCCTCGCCAACAAGCCTGCTCATCATACTGCGCACCCACTGTTCACGGATGATCGCGTCGCGGGCATTGTGAACGGCGACGTTGTCTTCGAAGTCCACGCCGTCGTAGGTCGGCGGGACGGTGGGTTTTTTGGCGAGGAAGGCGGCGGATTCGGGGGTTGGCATGTTGGCTTCGACCTTGTCCGTTCCGGTATCGGGGAGATAATACGGTATTGTTTCCGGGTTGGCGAGGAGAGTAAGAGCTTCGATGCTTGTTGCGTTGCCGTTGAAGCTGGTATGGATGAGAGGCTTCTGCCAAATGCTGGTGCTCGGATGAATGCAATCGAGACAATTTGATTGGATGGGGGCTTGGCGGTGAGGGTACGGCTGGCTGGCTTAGCAACTTTCATCGCAGGTCCTCTTAAAGTCACATGACTTGGTATAGATCGATTGACAGACCCTGCCCTACGCTTGATAGAAAGGCCAATCAACTATCTTGCCTTTATTGTCTTACGTAGTGAAGGCAGCAAAAACATGATTACCGTGAGCTCCGAAACGAAATGACTGTATGAGCAGGATGACGAACTAAGACGGTACAAGCAGCTGTACGCAGGCATTACTCTTGCAATGTGTCGACGAAATATCCAGGCCCCTCTCCTTCACCAAATAGCGCCTGATACAATTCAAGATAGCGATCCCTGAGACGTTCCCATACTGGCCGGTTTAGCCACTTGCTGTATTCCCGGTACTGGTACATCTCATCCCAGCAGTCGCGACCAAAATCACAGCCAGCCATGTTAACAACAAAATCTCGCCCATCTGGCGTATAGTGAACGCTAGGGTCGAGGGAGTCTCCGCAAGCTCCAGGAGGAAACGAATTGAAGTACCGCTGGGGAGCGAAGGCGACATTGCTGCGTATCCACGGCCGGCTTATATACAGGTACTCGAGGGCGTCTTGCTCCTTGTGTTCCCACTGCATATGCCGCTGCTCGTACATAACAGGGTCCCACCATGTGTCTAGTAGCCGCTCTGAGAATAGAGATCTGTGAACAAAGAAGGAGCCAAGATTGAAGCCTCCACAGTCTTGCGAGAGCAGAAGATGGATTGAGGCTGGGTCACTGTTACCAACGGCCGAGCGAGATACCTCATCAAGGTACGGCTGGGTTGGCGGATGGGTGATGTTTAGGGGGTTGTACTCGTTGATGTCGCGATAAACGATATCATTGAGGCGATCAAATAGGTGGCCCTCAAGTGAGTACGAGTGTTCCATGATATAAGTATTGAGGTCGAGCCACCAGAACCTGTATACTGTTAGAAGTCACCAACCTGTAGACTTCCTGGGTGGCGTACCATTCCGCATCTGGGTATTTCTTCATGGTCTCACGTAGAATGTCGACTTTCTCCCACCCCTCACGCCATTCATAAGAATAGCGTTTCTTTGCTAGCATGTTGACAACCTCCAGTTTATAACCCCATCGTTTAGCATACTCCTTTTTATTCGAGATACTGTTTCGCTCAATAGCCCATTCTCTTGCACCCTTCCACTCCATGACTCCTCCCTCGGTATTCGATTGAAGTATTATCACAAATTTCCGTCCGCTCCCGAAAACAGAGCGCCTGAAGAGTTCAACAAAGGCTAGATATAGCTTGGTTAGTGGTTTGCAAGCTGAGATAGGTCGAGCAGGGCAACTTACACGTCCAGAGAAAAAGACACCCAAAGAAGAAGAGAAACAAAGCAAGGAAGAGTCGTGATCTTCTACGTCGTAAAGCTGTCCTCCCAAACCATACTGAATGCCAGCCGCGTCCACGCCTATGTATGAAATTATCTTTCTCAGTGTATTCCTTCGGAGACCTTGACCGCATATTGAACTTCGGAAGTTTTTCAATTATCTGACGCTTGGAGCGCAAGAAGAACCCGCTATTCTTGGTAAAAAAAGATGGATAGCCACGGATATCATCGCTCTTCGCTTTGGTGACCGGCCATGGGTCTGACAAATTAGGTGGGTAGAGGCTGATGTAAGGTGTTGATCTGCCATTGCCTGAGACCAAGCTGGGGCTAGACCACCCTTCTCCTGGACTGGGGGAAGGCGATCGAGGCAGAGACATGGGCAGGAGTCAAGGGCGACAGTAATGTGGGAAAGAACGGCAGTATCCAGGCTAACCTTCGCTGAATTGGCGCCGCAAGATTTCAAAGTACCCTGAGGGCTAAGAAGCGAACGAGAGGACAACAAGTTTGGCGAGGATGAGTATAGTGTTAACAGAATAGCCAAGGGTTATATACAGCGATGTTGAGGAGTGGTGAGATTTGAGGGAGTGATAAGTAAATTTGGGAGGACGCGATTCATCCAGAGATCCGCAAAATACTCGCGGGGAAGTTGATCAGCCAGGAAGCAACTATACATCGCGAACTTCCCTCAGACCACTCAACAGAGAAGGAAGTAAATCATGAATTGAGCCAAGAAAAGTCGCCGGCCAGGTCGTAGTGAGCTTGGAGAGAGCTTGCCGCGAACGGATGCATCCCGCTTCCGGCACTGAGGGAAGGGGATCGGAAAACCAAACAGGATCAGGGTCCAAGGGTCCAGACTCCAGCCCAGGAACGAGCTCAAAGGTCCGCAGCCAGGGCTAGGTCTCAACTATTCGGGTCATTTTCGAGAACGGTGCCGCATTCTTGACGGCAGATTGGATTTGTGATCCGGCCATCTTGACAGGAACGTTGCAGGTAGACCCACGAGACTGAAAAGAATTATATCAGACAAGTTTTTAAGGACTGCACCCCGCCCGCAAATAACTTTAGCACAAGATAAGACATCGCGTAGGAGTAGGCAGGTAAATCTTGCTGGGCGCTCACCTGCTCCGTGGTTGACCTGCAGATTGCTGGAGGTGAGAGTTGATAAAGTACGGTGCCGTTTCTGAGTCACATGAACTACGCTAAGTATGGTCAGTGGGTACGGTAAGTAGCCAGCCCATCAATACACATTCCATTAATGATATCGACAATATTCTAGATAGACTGATGAGTAAAGATACAGATAGCTCTCTCCAGCCAATTCTTGAGCATTCCCAGTTTCTATCAATCACCTTTGTATGTTGCGTTTGTATCTAGTTTCGAGGTGGATATCTCCAAAAGCGGCAGCAATCCAAGGCACCAATACCTACATTCTCATCCTAAGATCAAAAAAAAAGTCCAGTTTAGATTAAAGTAACCCGAGTCTCGTCAATGAGCTTTTCTCGAACAGAATTATTCTTTCGAGATGGCGTTGCGCCGCACCGGTTGCTGATTGACTGCTGCGTTCTTAGAAGTCAGGACTTTGCGCACCACAAATCCTTTCTCATTCTCCGGTCGCTCGCGCGCACTGTCTCCATGGTAAAACTCGCACTTGAATTTCAGAAACTTGTTGCGGTGCCGATATACGGTGATGATATCACCGGTGTACAGTTTGCCGAAATGAAAGCCTCCTTCTGGACCTTTCTGGAGTTCAACGTCGTTCACCCAGATACATTTGCGCGTTTTCGTTGAGAGATGGGCCATTGTCCCCGGAATAGTCATCCAGTCCTGTCCAGAAGCAATACGCTCCTCCAGCCTTGGAGCCCAGAATGTGATTTCAAGGGCGTAGGCCGGAATGCGCGCATCCATGGGATCAGGATAACAGATACTTGCCTGAGGACCACGGCCCCAAGATGTCATTCGATCCTCTAGACGGAGGGTAAGATCAAAGATAGAGCCGGGAAGAGTGGTTAGTTTTCCTAGTAGGGGTCGAGACTCGCCCGGTGTCGGCAAAGGTCTCAGGATCCCAACAGGCCCGCGAGCTTTGGAGGGGTCTGCGGGTGGTTGAAAGCCCCTTGACTCAGCATTATCGGGGATCAGCTGTCCGGTTTTGGCGTCGATGGTGTTAGCAAGTTCGATGTCAAAAATCTCTTCTGGTTCGCGCGTCAAGTTCCTAGATTGGCCATCTGCATTCCGCATATTACTATCATCCGAGCCAGAGCGTTCACTCGCAGTATCCGGCAAGGGCAAATCAATTCGTCGCTTGAATTTGGCAGCTTTTGGGGTCATGAGAGAGCCAGCTTGCGGAATCTCTTTTTGAACTTTATCATCCGCAGGCCTATCATTTTCACTGGGTTGAGGGCTTGCTGTCTCGGTGGAGAGGAGAGGGTTTTTGGAAGTGCCAGGGTGCCACGAGTTCATGTTGAGCTGCCGGACGAGTTTCTCAGCGCCCAGTAAGCTAAGTGCCGATCCAGCAACGGGGTTTTCCGGGAGGGATAGGACGGAGTTGAGGCTACCGCCATAACTGATCATCGACTCACCGGTTGAAGAAATGAAATCCTGGACACTGAAATTGCCCTCCTCGAACGCATCCATGTTGTCACCCAAGGCATGGGAGCTGCGTAAAGCTGATGAAGTTATTTCACCGAAGAGGCGCCTCGGAGTGGCCTGGGATATTTGCTGATGGTCTGGGGAAACCTCAAGTTTGGGCAGCGACGGATAACGAATATCTGGAGGGGGTGAATTCATCCTGGGTCGTTTTGATTGGGCAAGGCCGCTGTCGTTCTCAGCAAAATCATCTCCGAAATCCGGATTTTCCTCCAGGGATAATTGAGAGGCATCCAAATCATCCTCGGCAACCTCACCAATGGCAGAAAGCCCGTCTGAGTAATTGGACAGTAAGTCGTCATCCTCATATTCGTCAATATCGGGGACATCAACTAGCCAAGGGTGTTTGAGGCACTCCTGCTCCTTGGGACGAAGCTGAGGGTCACGGTTCAACAGTTTAGACACCAAGTCAATGCCCTCCTCTGAGACGCCGGCTTCACGGAGTATTTGATAGTCTGGCTCTGTTGTCATAATTGTTCGCAACATCTGTGCTCCTCTGTCATCGCCTCGGCCGGTGTACGGAGGAATGCCAGCTAGGAGATGGTAGAGAACAGCACCCAAGGAGTACATATCCACGGATTGATCATATGGGGAGGTTTTCGGGGGCCTAATACTTAGTCCAGTATCCAAAAAACATATGGAGTAACTTACGGATCACCGACCCTGCGTCGCTTCCTCACCTCGCCACGTCGATACATATCGTACTCAGGGTAGACCTCTGGAGCGCAGTAGAGGAGAGTCCCACAAAAAGTTTTGAGAAACGTCTCCTCTTGGACAACTTTGGACAGGCCGAAATCTGAGAGTTTCACTTTCAGTGGCTCATGGGATGCGATCAGGATATTGTCCGGTTTGATGTCACGATGAGTGATTTTTCGCTTATGAAGATATCTCAGAGCGTGGAGTATTTGACGTGCGATTGTTTTGACCATATCCTCAGGAATGTTGACCATGTTCTGTAAATACGTAGATAATTCGCCACAAGGGACGTACTCCATGATGATATAGATCCAGCGGTCATGTTCATGGTGGTCAATGTACTGAACAATGTTTGGCTGCCAAGTAATATTAGCCAAGTTCTTTGCACTGTATCATCTCAATCACTTACATGCTTTAGATCTTTCATGATCTTTAACTCATTATCAACTTTTTGATTCAGAACACCATTCTTCATGAAATGGCGTTTGTCGAGTTCCTTAGCCGCAAACACAGCTCCATGTTGTTTTGTAGCCAGCTTATAAACCACAGCAAATGCACCCTTTCCAATCTGGCCAGTGACATTGTAAGTTGGCCCACCCGACCAATGCATCCCGTGACTATTGAATGGCGGAATGCTGAGGGCTGACGGGTGACGCCTTCCTGGTTGCACAGTACCAGGGTTGCCACCATAGACTTGGCCAAGGTAATTCTGAAGGTTCTTGGCATATAGATCTGTAACCCCTTCCCTATTGGGCAGACGTACCACGAACTTGACTTCGTTCATCGCATAATCACCATTGACGACCGAGATGACGGAGCCGTTTGTTAGCATTCTGCTGTTCTCTCTGTCTCGTTTTCTTAGGCGGCAGTTGTCTACAATGGTACCGTTCGTGGAAACATCCTCAAGCATGAGAATGGAGTCCGTTGTGATGTAAATGCGGAAGTGAGTGTTGGAGATACGCTTTGATCCATTGTCTGCACAGAGGAGGATATCGGAACGGCCGATGGTACGCCCAAAGCAGAATCCCCGGCTTGGGTCCATCACCTTGGAAGACAATCTAAGGGCAATGTCTAGGGCCGCAGTACTAGGGACGTCATACTCCAGATCGTCTCTCTGTAAAATATGCCAGGGCGCGACACGAGCTGTAGCAGCTACCGCCTCAAGAGCCTGAGGGGAGCTGGGGTGGAGGATACAAATGACGTCTGACAAGTCTTCTTCAAGTAATCCAGAAGCATTAAGTCCGCCGCGCCGAGGGTCCGTGTATGGCTGAGTTGATTCTTGTGTTGCCTCCATCCTGCCGACGTTTTCAGTGCGAAGAGGACGAAATACACTTTGGTAATAGTCCAAGACGAAGAGCTTCTGGCTTATGGGAAGCTCTGGGTTAAGCCTGTTGTTGCTGCTTCACAAGAGGCGGTCCATATCGAAGATCTGACCACGCATCAGTCCTGGGGATCTAGATACGAATCCCGAAAACGCCCTGATGCCTAACAGTCGGTCACTTTACCTGGAGAATAGAAAGCAAAACGGATAATGTTGGCGGTATTTTGACCTCGAAAATTGAATGCCCCTTTAAGGCAGTCTTCATGTAAGTCGGGAAATTGAATCAGTGTATTAAGAACACGACACACGAGCAAGACGAAGTATGCCGAAAGTAGAGGCAAGAATGTTCGAGGTGGATACGACCGTAGTTTTGTCTAAGAAACCCAAAGGCGCTTTGTGATCTCAATGCATCCAACAATGGCGATTTCAGCTAACAGAAACAAGATTTTTGATTCGCGGCGTGAAGGCAATAAAACAAGGGAGCAACGAGGAGGATACTGTACGCAGAGGATTTAAGGAGGCAAGCGATTATGTCTGTAACGAGTCGTTGCACGTTAGCTTATATGGTGCTTCCTGATCAACAAGATGGAAAATGGACGTACACAGTCGACAAATCCGCCTCAGCCATTCAAACAACCAGCAAGGCTGTTCGAGATAATGGGTTTGTTAAGCAGGCGGACTTACCAATGGGGACGAAACAAGAGACTAGGTAACCACCGGTTCAAGTCTTCTAGTCGCCGACTCGTCGTCCGAGGAACGGCAGTGAAGATGCGGGAGATGGCTCAGCTTTATGAGTCTTGGTGAACTTCCAAGGCAGAAATCAGGCACGAGATGCTTTCCTGAGGCAACAATGGTATATTCGAGCCAATAGCATTGACAGGACAATGTCGCTTTTAGGCTCAGCCCGGGAGTCACCCATGGATCGTGCATTCTTTGTTTGCGACTCGAGCGGAGGGACGTTTTCCCGTTCCATGTCATTTACATTTACAAGCAAGGCTGACTGCATTATAAGCTTCTAGAAAATAGTGACAGAAATAACTCAACCTACTTTTTACGGTTGGGACAGTTCATCTTCCTTTCTAGACTATTATATGTCTTGTTGCAAAATATCTTTGTCAAGCTTTACAGGTAGTGAGAGCGGACCAGATTTAACGGCTACCATAAGGCTTGCTGGTGTTAGTACTTTGTTGGTGCTGGCCTGTCAATGCCAAGTCGAACACCTGCTCAAGACGATTGATTGCATCTTCTGATACCTCTACAAGGAGTTAGAGCTTGCTTGTATTGCACCTTGAGCGCTAGGGACTTACGGTAATGGATAACAATCCTGTTGCCCAGGAGCTTCAATCCCTTCTCTTTTCCGGTTTCTGCCAGGTCGTTCGGTCCAAGTCCAGATGCCTCAATATCCAACCATACCATGTTAGTTTGGACCGGATAGGCTAGTTTTCCTCCACGGTTTGTCCACATGTCCGCGACGCGCTTCGCCTTGAGATGAGTCTCTCGCAGCTTCCCATCCTTGCCGGTGGGATCTAAGCCAAAAGTTTCATCGAGGGCAACCCTTGCAGCTGCAGCTAGAACGCCGGTTTGGCGGGCGCCACCTCCAATTGACTTGCGGAACCAGCGCGCCTTTTTTATGAAAGGTTCCGAGCCGACTATGATGCTACCGATGGGAGCACCTAGGCCTTTCGAGAAGCATAAACTGATACTATCGAAAAGACTGGTGTATTCGGGCAAGCTTCCTGCCCCGGAGACAACGGCTTCCCATAACCTAGCACCGTCGAGGTGCACTTTGATTCCGTTTTTGTGTGCCCATTCAGTAATCCTGCGAGCTTCCTCTAAAGGCATAATCATTCCGTCTAATGTGTTTTCGAGGCTGATCAACTTTGTGGGGCACGTGTGTACGTCACCGCTGATTACGACTTTCTTTTGGACATCCTCGAGTGTAAGATAGGTGTTATTCTTGGGAACAACCGGGATCACCGTAGCCCCAGTCCATGCGCTGACGCCTCCCGCTTCGTAGCAGATAACGTGGGAACGGTGATCGCAAACGACAGAGTATGGAGGCTCGGTCAGGTGTGTGCGAATGGCGACCTGGTTGCCCATTGTACCCGACATAACCAATAGTGCAGCCTCGTGGTTGGTCCGCTTAGCAACATAGTTTTGCAACTCGTTCGTCACGGGGTCCTCCTCAAAAACATCGTCTAGGAGTGTAGTCTGACAGATCGCTTCAAGCATGGACGGCGTGGGCTTGGTCATAGTGTCACCTAATTCCTAAGCGTTTAGACTAGGGATACATCAGAGGGATAATCCCAACAGGCAACTCACTTCGCAGATCGAACTCGGCCGCGCCAGCGCCATGCCATGTTGTCTGCTTGCCATTAACCGCAATTGAGGTCGCCATGTTTGTAATGAGTCGCAAACCACGCCTGGCCTGTAATGGGGAGACAGCTGGTCCGAGGAGGCGTGAAGATTGAAGTACGGACCTGACGACGCGTTTCATTCGTGTTCAGGTTTAGTTGTATTTCTTTTGGGAGAAGGGAAGAAGTCGTAGGTTGAGTCAGAGACTCACTTAAACATAAAAGGTTGTACCCACCTGAGGGTGTGGGGTAGTCCCGGCTTAATCTGTGGCGTAACGCCGGAGGTTCTCCGACGTAGGTCCATGTGCCCGTGCTCTCTTGCCTGCCCCTTCTTATGAAGCACGTAGTAGGCAGTTGCAACTGTCTTTCCCCAATTTATAAAGCCCCATGGCAATTGCCGAGGTATATCGGAGACATTGGCCAGGAACAATTACTACTTACCTTGGTTGAAGTCACGCCAAAAGACTACTTGAGTTAGCGGAAGCACGAAATGCATGATGAGCTAAAACCCGTCCAGTAAGCATCTAAGCTTATCGATAGGTCGAAACCGGGAAGGTGGGGGGGGGGCTGAGTCAGCAGTCCAGACTCCCTCGTAGAACTGAAGACAATCTTCACGTCCTAACTGCCAGTGTTCTCATGCCCCCCAGAATAGGTGACGCGCAACTCATCGTCGACTTTCTTGTGCTTCGACATGACCTCTGAAGCTATAGACCTCTCCAAATTTACTCGCCCGGCCGTCTTGTGCCAGTGCTCCCGATGTCTAAGCTCCCTGGCAGTCCTTGAGAACGAATGGGTGAAGCTGTCGAACTCATATTCCGTTGTCTCTGGATGGTTGAGCTGCCAGCTTCAGCGGATCTCAATCTCTTCTGAGAAGAAGCAGATACCACAATCATCCGAGTTGAGCCTTATACGTGGGCGTATTGTACAGGAGATCGGGTGTAAACTATGCCATCAGAAACTCGGGGCTCTATGCGCTCTAGACAATGGGTGAGTTAAAATTGCAGTAGCAAGAGGTTATTGTGGACTGAGGCTGACTTTTTAGTCCGAATATTTTCTGGAAGCTACCGAAAGTCTCATTGCTCGAAATCGTCACTATGCGCCCGGTCGAGCCCATATTCAAAGAAGGGGCTGGCGTTCTCGAAGATCTTCTGTTCCCCAAACCCAAAGCAATCGGCTTCGGAATCGATGGGCCATCTGCTCGTTCAGGACCTTTAATTCCAGTGGGCTCGAACGATAACCGCGAGCTCTCCGTGGAACACCATATCCAACAGCAAGGTCAGAGCCTCGACCATATCTCCAGCTCGGTCAGTAATTTGCACGATACGATGCATGAGCTTAAGAATGCATTTACCGCCATGCGCATTGAGCTAAATGGACCGAACCGTTTCCTGAACGAACAAGACTTGGCGAATACAGATTTCAACATGGTTACCACGGTGTTGAAGGAATTGAAATCGAAGGCGGATGAGATCGAGAAGTTGAAATTGGAGATTGAGGCATTAAAGCTCCGTAATCGCTTTGTTGAAGAACACACGGCAAGGCAGACCCAGCAATCCTTAGTCGTTGAGGCGCCTCTTCCAGAAGTCAGATCCCCAGGACTTCTTCAGGGTAACAGAAAGCGGCCGTTCCCCTTCCCAGAGCACTACAATGGTGTTCGCGAAAGGCCAGTCCCAGACTCTTTTGATGACGAGGACGGCCTCGAAGACAACCTGGCCGGGTTCTCTCTGGCAGAGTCGAACATACCCTCTGTGAAGATTCCGCTGAAAGACCGTGAAACTACCAGAGAACCAGTCCATGATTCTTCTCCTCGACTACAGATCGCAGTCGACCACTCGACAAACCAAACCCCCCAGTCCTTTTCTTCCGACGAACCTGCTGTGAAACGGCCTCGACTCTCAAGCGAAATTTCGAGTTCTTTCAGAAGGCCAAGGGGTCGCCCACCCCGAAAATCGCTCGGCCAAGCAGATTCAACGCTGAACTCCGGACCAAGTCTTCCAGACGAACAAGGCAACAGCAGCAAAAATCCCCAAACTACACCTAACATTGAGCAAAAACCTCTGGAAGACCGCTCTACTCGTTCGCACAAACTACGCAGCCGATCACGGGCAGCGTCTCTGAGCGCAAGAAACCGACTGTCAGCGGAAAGCGCAGAAAAATTACAGCAGGACACAACCACATCCTCAGAATTATCCACGCAACTAGCTGTACAACTCGGCAAGGAAAACGCCGAATTAGAAATTACCGGACTCAACGCTGATGAGGGCAAGAAAACAAAAGCCGAAATGAT
Source organism: Aspergillus spinulosporus (assembly GCA_003574815.1). Classification (NCBI taxonomy): domain Eukaryota; kingdom Fungi; phylum Ascomycota; class Eurotiomycetes; order Eurotiales; family Aspergillaceae; genus Aspergillus; species Aspergillus spinulosporus. Next base: position 934,159 of record QPHH01000003.1, on the reverse strand, counting down.
CGAGAAACGAAAGGCGCAGGCCGCTGCGCGTGACAACATGGTCAAACTGGCTATGCAACGTGAAGAAGCTATGGATACGGAGGAGGCCCGGTAGCCAACTCTCCCTAGCATAGTCTATTCTAGCCTTGAGATGTTTATCCACATTTACTTCTATTTATGATGTATTACTCCTTGATTGATGAAACATCTTGGCTAGCTCTGCGCGCAATCTTCTGGTATATGCTTTGTACTCGCTTATGCTGCCACCCAAAAATTGTGTCCATAAAGAGGGTAAAGTAGGTACAGGTGGATATCTATGCAATATAGCAACGAGATAGCACCTAATCTGATCAATCCTCCAGTACGAAACCATGCCAGATGCACATGACATGCCATCACTACTTGACACACATGAACGCACATCCCTCCCTCGCCCTTTCACAGGCCTTTTTCAGCGCCTGCTCCTCGGTATCTGTCCATTTAACACTCAACTCATCCCACGGCTTCTTGGACTGATACTCGTCGCGAAAGATCTTATGCATCGCCTGCAGTCTGCTCACTTCTCTTGGGTCTCCTGTGCCCGAGTACACGACAAACAGGGTGCACGCAGGGAGGGAGTCGTACACCTCTTTAATGCGGGAGACGGTTTGCGAGACGACAGTGGACAGTGTTCTTGAATCCGATGAAGAGGAGGAAGAAGAATCGAACTCAATTATTGTGGATGTATTCGCGTTGCTTGGGTCGGGGATACGGTTGCACCAGCCACGGTAGATTTCGAGTTCGCGCATCCGTGCCCAGGTGAAATCTACACCACCGCCGGGGATAGACGGCTTGCTTTCGTCGCCGTTGACGGCGGCCCGGATGCCTTTCACCACGGCTTCGTCGTCGCTACACCCGATCGCGACAGACGCTTGTGCACCCAGGCCGCGCTCGGGATTGCCCCAGTCAACGACGGCGCCAGTGCGGCCTGTCCCTCCAGCTGCGACGTTGGGTTTACCCGGTGCACTGTGGCGGCTCAAGCGCTTGAAAATACTCTCATTAGAAGCATCGCTTGTGCCCCACTGCTCGCCCTTTTCGCACTTCTGCTTGACGAGTTCGAGGACGGCGCGGGCGTCCTCGATGGAGTCGTGGCCTGTTGTGCCTTTCTGAATCTCTTTGCCCAGATATTTCTGGGTTAGCCATTTGAGGCTTGCGCGGAGAGGTGGGCCACGCGGGTGAGGGTATAGAAATACAGTGTCGACGATGAAAGGGTGGGTGAGTTTGAGAGCGTTAAGATCGGAATTTAGAGAGTGGCCGACGAGGATCGAGCGGGGTGTGATGATGTTGAGGAGTTTTTGCTGGATATCTCTCAAAGTAGTCGTAACAGGGTCTAACAGCTCCTTGGTGATCCCTGAGAATCGTGTTAGGTAGTCAATGACAGGCAGTCTTGGCTTTACAAGCTCGTCGAGCACCACCTCGCCATCCCAGCGAACCAAGCTGATGCGAGTGAGCTCTGAGCTACCACCTTCGGTTATACACATCTCGCAGTCTAAAGCGAGGATATCACGTCCGGCCGTCATACTACCTTGCTGAATTTCGGCTTCAGGAACGTTGCCTTCTTCGAGGCTCTCTACATGGGTATCCACCCATCCATCCTCCGCAGATTGACCTGCACGTTTGCGGGCATCTTTCAGGGCCAATTTATTGTCCTCAGAGGCATAAAGCGCGGGATGCAGAGGATAGTCATTCTCTCGAAGCTCGTCAGCGGAGCTGATGAACGCTGTGATAGGGGTTCGCTTGGAAGTGTAGTTCTTGTCCACCCGAGGGGGCCTTGGACCTTTCGTCTTCTTTTCCTTTTCTTTGGGCAAGGAAGTTAGGAGAACTGCTTGCAGAGGCGAGTGAACTTTATTATATTTGGAGTCCCCTGGAGCCCGGACCGGCCAGGCATGGGGAAACACGTCGGCTAATGGCTGAAGAGGCTCGGGAATATTGTCGCGTAAAAGCGGACGAGGACTGAAAAGGTGAGACCGGTCCTGCGGCGGAAGTCCTTCCTTCCATCTAGCAAAGTCGGCGGCCTTTGTATCTTCTGGCCCATCTTCTGCTTCTGTTCCCTTAACCTCTTTCGCCTCTGACCCGTCCAGCGGAACTTTCCCATCGAACATCCCCAGCTCCAGACCGGGAACCATCAAGAATACAGCCTTCCGGATGCGAGTCGTATTCTTCACAGCGATCCATTGCGGCGCAACCCCATCCGCGAAACAGAAAAGGAGCAGGTTCTGAAGGTCGGCGATCCGAATGGATGATTGTAATGATCGGCCCTCAACATAGGTGAGCGTCGGGTATTTTATCTTTTCGCCGTTCAAGCGCTTTTTCTTCGAGGGTCGCGCACCGTCCGTGCCATTTTCAGCGTCGTCCGGCGAGCCTCCGTTGACTGGCTGTGCCACGGAAACAGTGCTGTCATCCGTCGTGGGCTCGGTCGACTTCGATAGCATCGAGAGGGTCTGGCCTAAACCGAAACCTTGTGAGCCTGGGTCGGCCATGACGGGGGCTGCGTCGTCTGAGTACCCATGGTCTGTATGCTTGCGCTTCGGCATCTCTAAGAGCGAAGTCGGCCAGCTGTGGCTGTTTGTGGCTGTGAAGGGTTTCCTTTTCCTTCGAAGGATAGGTCAACTTTCTTTTGATGAGCTCACGTGATAATAGCGCGGTCATGGTATTGAATACAGTAATTGGTCGTATGCGTTATCAGATCCTGGCTATGTAACCAGCTAAACCCCCCACGACACCGGGGACAGGCGCCTCGATGACTCGATGGTTCGCCTGGTCGACTTGACCGATCACAATCATGCTAGACTAAGAATTCTGTAATCCCCGTCTGTCTGGGCAGACCGCCAGTTCCGCGGATATGGCCACGGGTATCCGTAACCCAAACGATGAATCTCACGTTAGGAGCTGGTTGAGTGTATTAATCATGTAAGCAAAATACCGCTGCAGGCGAAGGTTCTGATCCGAAACGCCGAAATTGGCCGCTTTGGCTTATCAGATCGAATCGTCATTTCGATTTCTCCTCTCGTCTTCTCTGATATATCTGCTTGACAAGACCCCGTGTCGCCTCTCTGGCTTACCTCCCCTGCATTGGATTCCTTTCTTACAGACCTTCCCACTCGACTCTCCCTTCCTGCCCGCCCAGCTGCCAGACTCGTCTCATCGAACACAACTTTCCGGCTTCGTCCCGTTTTCCCCCGCCACTCCTCCAACACCCCACATCCGCATCTTCGACAACGAAAAACTACCACTACTAAACAGCACGATGTCGACCCTTTTCGAAATCACCTCAGAAGAGAGCTTCGGACCCCATCTTGCTTCCATTCCACCCGACACTCTCATCGTCCTCTACTTCCACGCGCCATGGGCCGCTCCCTGCACGCAAATGAGAGCTGTGCTCTCCGCCCTCGCCTCCCAATATCCGACCACTACCCCACCAACCGTCTCCTTCATCAGCGTCAACGCTGAAGAACTCCCTGACATCTCCGAAGAATACGACGTTACCGCTGTCCCCTACGTCGTCCTCCTTCGCAATGGCCAAATCCTCGAAACAATCTCCGGCAGCGAGGCGACGAAGGTCCGCGATGCTGTTGAACGGTATGCCGGTGCTGGCTCAGCAGGTGCAAGCGCCAATGGCGCCGCATCTGCAATTCCACCTCCATTGACCGCTGTGCCGAGGGAGGATGCGAATGTGCCGACAACGGCTACGCAGGCGCCTGTGGCCGGTGCTGGTTCGGGTGCTGGCGCCGCGCCGGCCTTGACGCCCGAGCAAAGCAAGGAGGCGCTATTCGCTCGGCTTGCGGAGCTGGTGAAGGCTGCGCCCGTCATGCTATTTATGAAGGGGACGCCAAGTGCGCCGCAGTGTGGGTTCAGTCGACAGTTGGTTGGTATCCTGCGTGAGCGGAGCGTCAAATATGGGTTCTTCAATATTCTGGCCGACGAGGATGTGCGACAGGGTTTGAAAGAGTTCGCAGACTGGCCTACTTTCCCCCAGTTATGGGTTAACGGGGAGTTAGTTGGTGGGCTGGATATCGTATGTGCCCCCTCCTACTTGCGTCTCATTATAGTTCATGCTAACCGATTGGTATTTGACACAGGTCAAGGAAGAACTCGAGAATGATCCCAATTTCCTCGACAGCTTCTCTATTAACAAATAATGAAAAGAAAAGATTTATGGGGCGAGCAAGGCATTTGTGGACCTAGTCTTGTCGTTCTTCATGTTCTTAGACTCACTGACTCGAGCGATGAAATATGGATCAGCGTTTCTTATGCTTGAAGATCGGGTCTACGTAGCCAGTGCATGATATATATAAATAAAATCTACCGGGATATGGGACCGTACTATCAATTGCTCCATAGGTGAACGTAGTAGATCCATCCGTGACATATACATACCCAAAGCCTCCATATGTGCAAAATGAGGGTAACCGCACGTCACGGCTACCCAACAAAGCTGCATCTATGTGATCAACGTCCGCTTCTTCCTATTGGCCACTTGAGCGGCTCAAAGCAACTTTGCTTCCGGAGGCCGAGTCGATCCTTTGAGGACTTATTCCATCATATCTTCATCTTGACAAGCAAACGGCCCGTGTGCTGCAGATTTTGCGCCCCCCCTTGACCTAGAACCTATTGACTTTCAGCAGTTTTTTGTGTTGGCGAGGCTTCTTGGGTTGCTCCAGCTGCTGAAGCATTTCTAGTCCACAAAAACGATAGACCTTCACTGTCTCCACGCGGCGGTTGCGAGTCGCTTGCCTGTAATTTGTTAGTGGTATTCTCATCTTAGGGTTTTGTAAATGGGTGAGAGCCTACCACTGCTTCAGGATTGCCTTTAATCTGTTTAACCTTTTGGCTTACGCTCATGTCCAAGAAGTTCACCCAAGCATCCTGATGGGATTCCTGGAGCACACGGAAACACGACGCTACTACATCTTCGTCAAGGTACGCCCCGGCAAGCCATCGCTCGCCGGTAGCAGTATTGAACTGCCGGCGAGCATGAACAATACGACGGTTTTCGAAGATAACACATTCGCCGGGCTGTAGTTTCAATTCGAACATGTTATCTTCTCTTTCTAGAGAGCTCGCGAAATATTTCAGGGCCCCCAATTGAGCTTGTAGTTTCGTGATATATTCGGGGTCCGCGTTTGAATCGTCCAAAATAGGAGCCTGGAAGGGAGGTGAATAGGCAACTCGTGAAAGGAAATGACCCTTATCAAGCGGGCCTCTTTCGAAGACGGGCCATGTATTGCTGTAATTCTGGTCCTTGTGTCGATATTCGTATCTGAGTTTGGTCTTCGCCAGAATTTGGAAGATCTCGGGCCGATTTCGATACAAATAGCCGGCCACATTGAAGGTATCTGCGAACAGAGATTCGCCCCCGTCGCATGAATTGCGAAGACAGTGTAGAAGCTGGAAAGCTGGTGGGTCTTTCATGTACATGAGATCCATGTGGAAACCGAGGTATTGACTAGTATAAGCGACATTCTTTGCCTCGGGGACTTTGCGAACGTCCCATGTTGAACCGTAGAAGGTGTTTCGTAACGGTCCTATGCGTGTAGCGATCTTCTCGACCATTTCCCGTGAGTCAGGAATATCCTTTAGAAATATTAATCCCAAAGTAGCTAAATGACGCATGGCAATTGTGAATTTCTCGTCATTATGCATGTAATCGTCATACGAAATCCAGTGCTGTAGTTTTGTCATCTTCTCTTTGTTCCAATCGATACGCTTCCTCCGGATGCCAGTTGCGGATGTGACTGGAAACGGATGGCGGAACTTGAGTTCTTGCAAAGTGTATCTGGAAACATGAGCTGAATTGAACTCGGGAATATCGTCCTCCCAGGTCACCTTCAAGACGTCCTTCTCCCATTCAAGCGACTTGGCCTTGATATGGGGAGGGATGTCAGAAAGCCGATAGTTTCGCTGTTTAGAATGCACATCCACGCAAACCGGACATTTACAGGAGTCACGCAATTGGATATAGGATATCGCTAAGTCCTTGGATGGCAGTTTGAGGACAAGCTTTTGTTCGTCAAGGACAACGGCCGGTCTGCCTGAGCCTGCCTTGGGTGCCGCTGGCGATGCATCCTTGTGTTTTGGTATAGACCGAAGCTTCTCTTTGCTCGGGGAAGCGCTTGTTCCTAGTTCTGATGTTGCCCCGCCATCCGGTTTAGCGTTAACCTTTTCCTCGCCGGAGCGAACAGTTGTTTCCTTCTCATTTGAATTCAACCCGCCCTGGTTGCATCTGTGCGAAAGGGTGAAGGGTCGCTGACATACAGCATTGACCGTGTTGATTGATTTGATTGATTGGTGCGTGGGGGTTCGACGACAGAGTCCCGGAACTTGTGGTACAATTATTCGGCGGAAACGCAGAGGGGCGTGTATGAACGGCCGAACCATCCTGGAGGGGTGTCTCAATTGCGGTACTGACACCAAAACGATGGAGGGGGAGCTGTTTGTGAGGAACCGAGGTCAAGGGAAGACTTGGTAGTTGATAGCGGAGACCCCTTCCTTTTCAACGTGGGCAGCGGCGGTCTCTAAGTCTGGTCTTGGAAGTTCTAGCTCACTATCAAAATACGTAATTTTTCCCACCCACATATTAATCTGGCACCATACTTCAATTGAGGAAAAGCAGGAGAATTGTCTACCCATAACTACCCGATGACCGAGGCAACTGCGTACACCCCTTAAACACTCCATTATCCCGAGAAACTCCGCTCCCAAGCCATCCGCACCCATCACATGCATGTCTGCCGGGGGAGAGCACCTGAAGGATGAAGTACATCTCTCCTGGCCATTCGCATTCACAATTACAGATTACCAGTTCTAACGACACTAGGGCACACGGCGACAAGTCGTCCTCGCGGGCGGGATAGCTGGCCTTATATCCCGGTAAGCAACTTCATCCTCCTTAATCAGCGTTAGAACCCCCAGCTTAACGGTCGTCCTCCGCAACTTCAGATTCTGCGTCGCCCCACTAGACGTCGTGAAAATTCGCCTGCAACTCCAAGTTCACTCTCTCTCCGACCCAGCCTCGCATGCCCACATCACGGGCCCAGTCTACAAGGGCACCGTTTCCACAATCAAGACCATCCTCCGCGAAGAAGGCCTCACAGGATTATGGAAGGGCAACATACCCGCAGAACTACTGTACGTCTGTTATGGCGGTATCCAATTCACGACATACCGCACAACAACACAGCTTCTCGCGCAGCTCGGTCCGCACCGACTCCCGCAGCCGGTTGAGTCATTCATATCCGGCGCTTTGGGCGGCGGGCTCGCCACGGCAGCCACGTACCCTCTTGATCTATTGAGAACGCGGTTTGCGGCCCAGGGATCCGGTGACAGCCGCATCTACAAGTCGCTTTTTGCGTCTCTCAGGGATATTGCGAGGACTGAGGGGACTGCGGGGTTCTTTCGGGGGTGCAGTGCCGCGGTCGGACAGATTGTGCCGTATATGGGGTTGTTCTTTGCGACCTATGAGACGCTGAGGCCGGTCATGGCGGCTGCGCCTGAGCTATCGCCGATTCCTTTACCGCCTGGATCTGGGGACGCGGCGGCGGGCATTGTTGCCAGCGTTCTCGCGAAGACGGGTGTGTTCCCGCTTGATTTAGTGCGGAAACGTTTACAGGTCCAGGGTCCGACGCGCGCGTTATACGTACATCGCAATATTCCTGAGTATCGCGGGGTCTTCAACACCATGGGCTTAATATTCAGGACGCAGGGCCTGCGCGGCCTGTACCGCGGTTTGACTGTGAGCTTGGTCAAGGCTGCCCCGACAAGTGCGGTCACTATGTGGACGTACGAAAGAGCGCTGAAGCTTCTCCGGGAATATGAAATAGCTGCTGATCGTGACGAATAGAAGTCACGTAGATATATAGATTTCTGGGCATTTTCTTAGACTGGTATGTATATTACGGTTCGGTGTTTTTTGGTCTTAATTAGCATAATCTTAAGAAATTATATTTATTTGTACTTCATGGTCTTCCGCCGAAAATTAGAGCGGTATGGCCATAAGAAGAATTTTAAAAAAGAGAAAACAAAGCAACGAACGCTACACGAAAGAAAGGGGGTTGTCGCAAGCAGATTAACAGAATACACACTGGACTTTGGCAAGAGACGTCAGGCATACCAAGAATTGAACAAGCCATGGTAAAGCAAGGAGCGTCCCTTGATTAGTATTCGGCTTCCTCGTCGCCCTCCACATCAAGACTGTCCCCAGCAACCTCCTCGTAATCCTTCTCGAGGGCGGCCAAGTCTTCACGAGCTTCGGAGAATTCACCTTCTTCCATACCCTCACCCACATACCAGTGCACGAACGCCCGCTTGGAGTACATAAGGTCGAACTTGTGGTCGAGACGACTCCATGCCTCGGAAATGGCGGTTGTGTTGGACAGCATGCTGACTGAGCGGTCGACGGGGGCAAGTTCGCTTCCGGGGACACGCGCGGGCTTCTGGTAGTTGATTCCCACCTTGAAACCGGTAGGGCACCATTCAACTAGGTTGAAGGAAGCCTTGGCCTTGAGCGACGCGATGGCTTGGGTGCAGTCGCGGGGCACGCAGTCACCACGATACAGGAGGGCCACAGCCATGTACTTGCCATTACGGGGATCGCAAACAACCATCTGGTTGTTAGGCTCGGCACCTAGATGCAATGTCAGTTATGAAATTTCTGTGAATTGGGCGACGAAAGCGTTAGCAATCAAAGCGGAAACATACACTGGAGAGTGAGATCATGGACCTTGAAGCTCTCGTGAGAGCTGCGGTTGCTTGAAATAACCGGCGCGTACGAGATCAAGGGGTAGTGGATACGTGGGAACGGCACGAGGTTGGTCTGGAATTCATTCAGATCCACATTGAGGGCACCGTCAAACCTAAGGCTGGAGGTGATAGAGCTGACAACTTGGGCAATCAGGCGATTAAGGTGTTCAAAGCTGGGGCGAGGGATATCCAAGTTCCGGCGGCAAATATCATAAACAGCCTCGTTATCAACGAGAAACGTGCAGTCGGAGTTCTCAATCGTGCTGTGGGTGGACAGGACAGCGTTGTAAGGCTCCACGACAGCGGTGGAAACACGGGGAGAAGGATACACTGAGAACTCCAGCTTGGACTTTTTGCCGTATTCTGTGGACAGACGTTCAAGGAGAAGAGCGCCGAAACCAGACCCAGTGCCGCCGCCAAAAGAGTGGAAGACCAAAAACCCCTGAAGCGAGTTGCAGTTGTCTGGCAAAGGATTAGCATGAGCAATTAACAGCATCAATGCTTTAGAAAAGCTCATAAAACCTACCGGAAAGCCGGCGGATACGTTCGACAACATTTTCAACGAGCTCCTTTCCAACAGTATAGTGACCACGGGCATCTGCGGTAAATAGTCAGTAGCCCTTCCCTATCATATTCTCTTCTACTTTTTGAGGCCATACAGTTGTTGGCGGCATCCTCCTTTCCACTGATTAGCTGTTCGGGGTGGAAGAGCTGACGGTAGGGTCCGGTACGAATCTCATCAATTGGCTAACAACTATTAGCCAATATGGTTCTTTGCTTGTCTGGCCTCAAAATCTCCTTACCGACGGATCCAGGTCAACGAAGATAGAACGGGGAACGTATTTGCCGCTTCCGGTCTCGGTGAAGAAGGTCTCGAAAGAACCGCCCGCGTTGATTTCCTCACCTTTCTCGGGCTCTAGACGTCCATCGGGGCCGAGGCCATGCTCAAGAAGATACCTAACGGTTGACGCAAACAGGTGGTGAGCTCTTGTGGTGGTGTTGCTAACAGTAAGAAGCGGTGAGGACTTACAGCTCCCAAGCGCTGTTACCCAGCTGAGTACCAGCCTGGCCGATATGGATATGGCAAACCTAATTCGCAGTCAGAGAATCTTGATAGTTACAGCTTTATCGAAACGAGGGCGCGACGGGTCGCGATAGGCAAACGTTGGACAACGCCTACCCGCCAGGTCGATGTTCAGGGGAGGGGCTCCAAACGCGTGGTGCGGGGGAAACAAAGGTAAATAAAGCAACAGAGAAAGTCCGTACCTCGCCTCGCATTGTGAATTAAAATCAGATAGCGCTAATAAGTCTAAAAGGACAAGAGACGCCCTGACAATCCTCAATTAGACAACAGATGACGGTTGGAAGAAAAAGCGTTGATGGGGAGATGGGAAGGAGGAGAAATCGCCCGGATCAGCTTAGAAGGCGTTCGTCACTAGCCTCAAAAAGCAGTGACTGCACCGCCAATCATCACACTACTGTGGCTGTTCTCTACATCTACTTGCAGAGCACAATTTGAAGCATCTCTCTATCTAGGCAAGCTATATTATCTTGTCTTCTAGGTCGCTATCCATCTGAACTTATCGAACTCCACCACGTGCGATTAACTGTGGAATGTGGGACTCTATCCGAGGTATGGTACTAGTAGCGCTATGCTTAAAAGCATCCTTAAAGTCTTAAAACAATCAATACCCAGAGATAGGAAATGCATCAGGGATGAATAACAACTCCTTAATAAAAATCATTACTATCCTCATCTCGCTTGGGCTGGCATCGTGAAGTACCCTCGTTCATGTGCAGGTGTTGGTCTAAAGCACTCCGAACTCGGAAAAATCCAACAGCCCAATTGTTGAGTTGGAAAGCTTGCCATGTATACCTCTGCATTAATTGTAGATTAAGACATCTGCCTCAGCGACGTAAATGTAACGAGTTTATTTTATTTGGAATGAAGAACAGCTCGATAGCTCAAAAGCGTGCAGACTAGCAACTGAGCCAGGGCTGAGCCAGGGATGAGGATGTGGATCGCATTATGCACAACGTTTGTTGTGCGATGGATTATACAGCACTAACCGTAATGAGTATTTGTACAGCCAATACGTCAATCCTCGCCGATCGAGATTGCTCCGTTTATACCTTCCCATTCATTCTAATTTCCTCCGTATCGTACGAAAAGTAGAACGAATCTAATTGTTAATCGGAGGGTTTCCATTCCATCCTATGCACGATTCTGGACAGCTTGCACACAGCGTATGACCTGATACCAGTGACAAGGCCAAACGGTCGAGAAGAGCCGGGAGTGCCTGGTGTGGCGTTTCTTGGCGTGCCGCCACCAGCCCCGTCTCTCTGAGGCTGCCGCGTACGATCGTTTGAGATAGACTATTCGATTGGCTTGAGATTGCAGAGATTACGTCGGTGGTCGGAGCTGCCAGCGGAACTCAATAGCCGGTGCAGAGGATTGTCGTACGGGCCGAGTCAGCAGAAGACTGGAAGAGCCACAAGCTGGGATGGCTAGACTCTCACGTCTACGGAATATCGTTACCAAGCCCCTCAAGAGGGAGGGCCACGAAAAACTTATCATAGGTTCCAGAATGAGATTGCCGCTTCGTCTCCACCAGATTGGACTGGGCCAATGCTTCACCTCCTGATGGCGATCGGGTCCCCTCACCTGCATCTCGACCTTTGGTGGATTGCTCGGCGCCTCACCCTCTCGTTCTCTCGTCTCAACACTGCATGGGTATCTTGACTACTTTCATACTTCGGATGATTCCTCTTCTCGATTCCTCAGAGACTCACTGATCAAGTCAGGTTGCATAATATTGATGAAAAGTGCCCCGGCAGAGGACGGCAGGACCCTACCCTGCACGAGTAAGTATAGGAGCCACAGTCTCGGGAGCTTCCCCACCCTCATCTCTGGTTGTCTCGCCTCTGCTTTGCGCTGTCAATCTTTTTCTCTCTCCTGCTTGCCTCCAGACTCTCCTTTCATCTTCTGTATACCCTTTATACTCTTTTCTCATCCTCATTATCCTCTTCATCTATTCTTCATTTCCTTCTTGTCTTGTTTTTGCCCTTCCCTTCCCTAGCCTGATATACTTTTCATATCTCCTCAACACTAGTTAGTGTCAGTTGCATTCCTTTTACTTCTGTGAACAGAGCTCTCCGCTACTTTTACTCGGCCTGGCGCCGCCATGTCGACACCGGTGAACGAGTTACCTGAATCATCATATCCGGCGGCTGAAAGAAGGCGAAGATCAGATAGTGATTCTTCTCCGACCGTTGATGGCAACGCGTACTTACATGATGAATATCAACCTCACGATGGAGCTTACACAGGAGCTCAATATGGTTCTCACCTCCACGTCGATACCACTTTCCAAGACTTTGACAAAACAAGTCGATCTCCGTCCGCAGCGCGGGAGCAAGCATTGCGACTTGAAGATGATTTAGCAGTACTTGAAGCTGAACGAGTTGCTTCACGTTCAACTCATGGAACCGAGAAGGACGCTCGAAGCGGCGATGTGCACTCTTTAAGCCGCTCCCGTTCGCGGAGAGCAGAAGACGTTGATGAATTTGACGAGGCTACGAATCCATTGCACGAGAAGGCCGCTGTCTACAACCCACCCGAGAATCCCTCCACTGGTGTTTCTAAATTCATCAAGAGGGTCCACGAATCCAGCTTCATCGTGCGCTATTTCACTTACATCGTGCCTCTTGTTTTGATACTACTCATTCCTCTGCTGGTTGGTGCGCTGGCCTACCCGGATGCCAGCGTGGGTGGTGTCGAACTGCTGTGGTTCTCAGTCTGGTTGGAAATCGTCTGGTTGACACTGTGGGCTGGACGAGTATGTTGCACCGTTCCTCATGACCCCTGCTAAGTTCGCGTGCTAATGCCTAATAGATTGTAGCTAAACTTTTACCGACCCCGGTCAACATAGTTGCCAGTATATTCACGAACAACTCGAAGAAATGGCGCGATGTTGCAAAGCAGCTGGAGCTTCCTCTTACGCTATTTCTCTGGTGGCTAGGTATTGAAATTTCCTTCTTGCCTACCATGAAAAATCACCATGTCGACGGTAATAGTCGCACTCGAGATTGGGAGAACACTCTCAATAAGATCATCATTTCATTCTTCGTGTGGACAATTCTTAACCTCGTTGAGAAGTTCTTGCTTCAGCTCATTGCTATGAGCTTCCACCGGCGTACGTATTCGGACCGAATCGAGATCAATAAGTTCCAGATTGGCAGTCTCACCAAATTGTACGCCTTCTCTCGGGACAAGATCGCTGAGACGGACGAAGCTTTTGAGGAAAAACAGGACAAATCAGGGAGTGGCACCAAAACTCCCTTGCGCTACGCGGGCAAGGCAAGGGGTCTTGCTCTCGGCGCCTTGAACAAAGTTGGGGACGTTGCCGGTGCCGTTGCGGCGGACTTCACTGGCCGAAAGGCCAATAGCAGCAGCCATCCTTCTCAAGTCGTTATTGCTCTTTTGAGGACAACAGCTGGCTGTCAGACTCTGGCACGACGGCTCTACCGTACCTTTGTTCGTGAAGGCTTTGACACGGTGTTCCCTGGTGATTTAAAAGAGGCTTTTGATGATAATGAGGAGGCGGAAGCTGCTTTTAGCATGTTCGACAAGGATATGAACGGCGACATTTCCATGGAAGAACTGGAGGCAGTCTGTGTGGAGATTGGTCGGGAACGCAAGGCGATTACTGCATCTCTGAAGGATCTTGACTCGGTGGTCTCTAGGCTTGGCAATGTCTTCGAGTTCTTTGTCGCCGTCATCGCTATTATCGTTTTTTTGACCCTTATCTCAACCTCTGCTGCCGGTGTCCTCACTTCGGCCGGGTCCAGTATTCTTGCTCTGTCTTGGCTTTTTTCAGCCACCGCTCAGGAGTTCCTCCAGTCTGTCGTTTTCGTCTTTGTCAAGCATCCTTTCGATGTTGGTGATCGTGTAACCATCTACGGTAATTCCGGTGATGCTGGTTTGGGCGATGATTACTACGTCAAACAAATTTCGCTTCTATACACCGAATTCAAGAAGATGCAAGGTCACATCGTCCAAGCACCAAACAGCTACCTGAACACCTTATTCGTTCTCAACCAGCGCAGATCCGGAGCACTTGCGGAAGCTGTTCCCGTTGTTATCAAGTACGGAACCACTTTGGAGCAGATGGATGCGCTTCGCCAGCGACTGCTCGAATTTGTGCGGAGCGAACGTCGTGAGTTTCAGACGAATATTCTGACGGAACTACGTGCGGTCACGGAGAACTACTCCGTGACTCTCAACGTGGTTTTCTTCTACAAGTCCAATTGGCAGAATGAAGGTTTACGTCTGCAACGTCGAAACAAGTTCATTTGCATGCTCATGGTTGCTCTGCAAGAAATTGGTATTGAAGGACCTCGCATGAACCTCCAAGGTGCCAGCGTTGATATTCCTTATCACATTGCTGGTTTTCCTCCCCCATACCAGGCTCGCGACGCCCCTCCAGCCAACGATGACAGCAGTCAGCATCCACCACATACCCCATTAAGTGGCGATGACCAACAGCACCATCAGCCCAATTACAGCCCCTCACTCCGCCGTCCCTCGATTCTGCGTAAGGGCATGGTTGCCGCCAACGCCCGAGCTCGCGGCGTGTCTATCTCATCCCGAAAACATGTGGACTTCTCGCTTGGTATGCGAGATGTGGCTAGCAACGACATTATGGGCGACGTCTTTGAAGTGCGGAGTCCTGCAGCCGATTCTGCAGTGCGTCAGGTGATTGCCGAACGACGAATCCAAGAGGAAGAGGCGGAGAGACAGAGCATAGAGTCATCTCGCCAACGGAACTCAAGTTCTCGCACCAACCTCACTGTGCCGACTCCTACCAACGAAGCCCGGCACTCGATTGATTCCCAGGGCGCAAACAGTCTTTCTTCCATCAGCCGCAATCGATTCTTTCGTCACCGATCGCACTCCCACAGCACCCGGCAGGAAGATTTGATGGAGCAAGGCCGTTCTTCCGAGCAAGGCTCTTCTTCGGCGGCCGCTATCCGTCCTATTTCTCCTTCCTATCATCCTGACGAGAAAAAACTATGAGACGCCCTACTATCAAGCCCGTTACATTGCCCTTCCCTGCACATCCCTACCTCATCGCTCCCTCCTATAATTAATTTTCTTATACATATCTTCATATACATTTCATTTAACTCGCTCATATCACCTCGGACATCATATCTTTCAACTTTGAGCACCTTTCGTTTCATTTCTTGAAGCGCCTCTTATGCACTTCCGTGGCGGCTATCTAATACCTTCTTTCATTTTTGATATATACGTCACCTTTTACATTCCAATTTATCTACAGCTTCAGCTACGTACTCTTAGTTGCATAAACTGCACACATACTATCAACTGTACGTATTTCATTCCTTTCTTATATATACGATCCGTTCAAGACATAAGCAGAATCCAAGAGCGACTCAGCACGAACGATTCAGTATTCTGGCAACTGCTCCTGACGGTGACTCGATGTGTAAAACAAAAAAACCCAGAGGGAGTTTACTCTGATCTTATATTTGCGGGTGTCTATTGCGTATGTGTTTTGCTTATATGCCATAGAGAATATGTATAATCTGTATTTATTCAAAACTTGTTTTGCTCATGCCAATAGGTCCAGCTGTATGAGAGCTGGGAGATTTTCATTCGGTTCCTCCGATATATAGTTAGCTAAGGTTAAACTGCCTACTTCATAGACCTCAGTCCTTCAACAACTCAACCTAGATTGACCGAGTCCTGCACTAACTGTCCTTCTCTTTGTGAGTTTTATACGATTCACCTAGTTTTATATGTAGGTTATCCTGTCTCAGATATACCTGCTCTTGTCATTTAGTACTAGCATCTAAAATACGGAACGTATCTACATCTCCAGCACGAACTCGGACCGAGAGTCGAGGAAAGCACATCAGCCTTTCCCGCATCAGCAACGGTATTACTCGGTTCCGGTAAGGATGGACTGTATGTGAGATGCTAACATACATAGTTACAACAGTCTTGAAGCAAGTTTTGGTCTGATTCTTCCTGCTTTGGAACCAGGGCCAAGTTGATAACCTGATAGATACAAACGAGAAGAGACAAGGCAGGAAAGGAAAGAGGACCTTCCCAAAAAAAAAGAGAAGAAAACTAAGAGAATGTAGAGCTCGAACAGCCTGGTCGAGTCGATATAAGATCAAAAAAAAATCGAATCCTAAGACGGATATCGCGCCCAAACACCCGCTTAAGCCTGAACAAGACGAGACAGAGAAGACAGAAAGGAAGGTATATTTTGACAGAAATGTGCTTGGAGTGGACGAGAAGAAAATCAAGTTGAGTCGTGAGATGATGGGGCATCAAGGGACGTGCAATGTATGGAAGTAAAGCACATGAATAAGGATGACAGTTATAATAAAGCTCGCTGGGCGAAGTGGAGGGATGCATGCATTCAGGACGTTCAGGTCGATTCTATGGTATATAGAAAAATATAGACGTGGACAGTTCTATCCCATCTTCACCTCCCTGGTCGAGGCGTTTTCTCTGTATCAGGATTGGGGCAAGGCGTATGCATGGGCCGAGGCGTGGCGTCAGAATCAGGGATAGGAGTGAGACTCGATTGATATGGCCTCGCATTCGCCGCGCCGTTTGACAAGACGATCGGGGGGGTACTTGGGTATATTTCGCTGGAATTTTGAGACTGACTGGGAAAGACGACTGGAGGAGTTATCTGTCCTCGCTTAGGGGATTCAGAGCTCGCAGGACTATCTGCCCGTTTGTAAATCTCCGAGATATACCGAGAGTATGGTGGCTTGGCGTCAGGGGTCAACAGTACAGACCTTGAGGCCAGAGCAAGAGGAGAAGGCGAGTTTCTGGGGCTTAGATCATCTTCGATAGATGGTAAAATAGCCTCTTCGGGTATGTTGAGATCTTCAAATTTGCTTTCCAAGGAGCTCCGACCAGATCTAATCTTATCGCGTGCATGTTCATCTGCGTCGTCGGAACCATCACTCCTGCTCCTTTCTCCGACCTCTTTGTCTTTCTTGAGAGCATCTTCGCTTGTGCTTATGACGCTACCCCTGCTATTGGTTCTCATCATCTCAATACCCAGCTTAGAGCCCGGTCGACTCGCCCGATTCCTTGGGCTTTGCGTCCTGGACGGCAGATTTCCGAGCTCCTCATCTTCATCATCGCCGGACTCCGCACACTCGTAGCGTTTGCGCTCGAGCGACTCTCTCTTTGCTCGAATGGCTTCACTAGAGCGCTGTTTTCGCGGAGTGAGCATACCTGAAGGACTCAATGTTGGTGGACTGGGAGCGGCGTGTGGCAAGCCGGGAAAGGGAGCCACTGAGCTCTGGGCTTCGCAATTTGACTCTGTGCTACCTTGTCCAGAAGTTGAGTCCTCAGATATACCCAAGCCTCCCGCGCCCTGGGACCAGTCGTCCGTTTGCCGGCTTACAATGACAGGTACTTCCTCGGCTTTGATGGAATCCAGGTCCCCAAAATAACTGCTGCCAACAGATTCCTCCCGGCTAGACCCCCGGTATGAGCTAGATGGCACCGGTGCGAACCCAGACGATACTGTTGAGCTTGGGCTATGGTCAGATTGGGTAGGAGGCGTATGGCGAGCAGCAAACATAGACGGATTATAGTCTTTTGGGGGAGGCTTCCACTGACAGAACTTACAGAGAACCTCCGTAAGCTTTGTCAGGGTCGGTGGCTTCTCGATAAGTGAGTCGAAATGATGTGTTTCGGGTAGATCTTTGAGATAGCTGGTAACCGCGATGATGGGCGTATGGCGATTGGCACTACGGGTTTCTCGGACCATCCGTGCAACGTCGGCTCCGTTAACTTGCGGGAGCTTAAACTCTGTCATGATGATATCAAATTGAACCTCACTGAGCGCATAGCGTACTGCCTCTGCCCCATTCGAAACTGCGATAGTACGGCAACGAAGTTTCTCAAAAAGACGCTCCATGACCAAGCGCGAGATTGGATGATCTTCACAAATGAGGATGTCCAAGGGCCTGAAGAACGGACCATCAGAAAAATTGATTTGCGACAGCCGCCTTGAGCTCTGGCGACGTCGTTGCACTTTTAGCAAAGCTTTCGCCCGAGGATCTTCATTGTCCGATGAGGAAGGCGAGACGTCAAACAGTTGACTTCGGCGCTTGTGGTGGCCAGGGACATAGGTTTCTCTGGCCAGATATGAGGAGAGCTCGCCATCCTGCGAACCAATAGTTTGTGATCGTGTTCTTGTTGACGGTGCACTCCCATGACGGTGTGGACCTGGAACTGATTTATCGGGAGAATGTGTTCCAACCCGGTTGGGTTTGATGGGCGATGATGAGGCAGAGCCGAACTTATTGCTGTTTGCTACGCGATTCTGATCAGCAGAAGTAGGCTGGAACGATCCGCTCGACTGGTGCGAAGCTGTTGTTGAGGACGATCCTGAGGTTTTTCTGCGCTCATGATTATGACCGGTGCTAAACTGAACAAGAAGAGGAGATGAAGGCTGCGAGGGTCGACTTGGTGACGAGTTGGCTTGACTGAGGGAAGATGGGGATGCGGGTCTGTTGCTTCCTTTTGACTGGGACATGGTCCGCTGGAGAGACATTGGCAATGGGCTTCCATCAAGCGACGGTCCTGAGGGTGGAGTTGGCCCCGTTGCCTGGGATTGGCCCTGTGCCTGCGGCTGCTGCTGCGTTCCTGCATTGCTTGACTGGCGTTGTTGTGCTTGCATTGCCTCTTGTCGTAGCTTCTGAATCACGTCTTTGTTAGCCTTCTCCAACATGGGAAGATTCTTGAACGCGAAATTCCCAAAATCATCTGCCAAAGAGGGCTCGCTTAGTCTCCTGCTTCGAGACTCCCGAACGTGGGGCGGAATATGCAGAGGCATCAATGGCCGCTTTATTGAGTTAACTTGTGAGCGAACTTTATAAAGAGCGTCATGCGGTCGGTCAATATACGAGCCAGTTGTAGCCGGAGCCTGAGGAGAGCTCTCGTCTTCTTCAGTAAAAGCCTGGAGTGTGGCGCCTCGTGCATCAAAGTATTCCGTATCTTCAGGATTTTCCAGGTTGGGGACGAATTGAGCCTTATCTTCTAAGAGGGTATCCCAATGGATGTCTGCAAACCAAGGATGACTCCGAATCTCTGCTCCACCGTTGGGATACTTCTCTTCCAGATTCGCGCCTATGCGCTCACGGGGGTTAATGGCCATGAGCTTGTTCATGAGGTCAATGGCTTCAGGTGATACCAGTTCCTCAATGTCGTCTGGCCAGTTAATTCTCCGATGAAGTATGTTCTCGAAAACCTCGTCCGGGGTGGACGCATTGAAAGGAGGGTAGCCGAAAAGAAATTCGAACATGATACAACCCAAAGACCACCAATCACTCATTTCATCCTGACCAACACCGTTGATTGTCTCTGGTGCCAGATAATCCGGTGTACCCACGAAGCGCCTGTTGTGATCCTCAGGGTCAAACAGCGCCATTAAAGGCGGCATCATGGTTTGCTGAGGAGGGGTGCCCGTCGACACGTTGCTGTGCGTCGGCTGAAGTGGTTGCAAGTAAGGGGATTCGGCTGGCTCGCTTTGGCCCTCTTCCTCGTGTGCGCTGTCAGAAGGGGGAGGAGGAGGAATGGGCATGGCACCAGGCGTTTCACCTTCGTTTAATGACAGTGTTCGAAAAATTGCGTTCAAATTTTCGCTGCCTCCACTGTCACTGCGATACCCAGATGCTCGACGTGATTGTTGTCGACTGAGCCCACTCTGGTTCAAGTTAAAGTACGACGGCTGAGGCATGCTGCCTGCTACATCTGGCGTGATCAACGGAGTGGATCCTGGTGAGCCACTACCCTGGAAGTCAAACGAAGCAGATCGAGACGAAGCGATTGAGGTGGCTCGAGGAAATGAGCCTTGCTTTAGGATATCTCCTGATTGTTCGTTCATGCTCTTCAGAACGCGCTTTTGACGACCCACTAGACCCATGCGAGACAGACCAAAATCTGTCAACTTCAGGTGACCCTTTTGGTCAATGAGTAGGTTGTCTGGTTTGAGGTCGCGATGCACAATGCCCCTACTGTGGAGATGCTCAACGCCTAGGACAACTTCGGCGATATACTTTTTGGTCCAATCCTCAGGCAAGCCACCGAGGATCTTAACAAGCGAAGCACAGTCGCCTCCGTTGAGATACTCCATGACCAAGTAGAGGTAGTCCTTACTGGAGAACGTCCAGTAAAGCTTTGCAACGAAGTCACTCTCTCCTTGCCACATCATGATCGCTCGCTCGGCTTTAACATTCGTGACCTGGTTCTTCGCAACCATATCGGCCTTTTTGAGCACCTTAATCGCATAGTACTCCCCAGTCGTCTTCTTCTTGGACAGATAGACACTGCCAAAGGCACCCTTACTTATGGGTTTGATAATTTCGAAGTCTTTGATGGATGGAGGTGACGGGCGTGGCTGGGGTTGGCTTGCGGTCGTCAAATGAGGCGAAACAGGCGGCCTGGGCAAATCAGAAGATGTCGTTGACGATTGACGACGGTGATGTCGATAATGATGAAGAGCCAACTCGCCTAGATTGGACGAGGGCGACACAATCGGGGATGATAAATTCTCAGCTCCCGTAGAAAGACGCGGCTTAGGCATACGTAGCGGCGAGTGAGGCCCAGACACCCTAGCTGGCGAATGCTGTCGCCGAGGGGAGCTGGACAGGCCTGGAAGCACCAGGCTCCTGCGCTTACGTTCCAGACTTCGATCGGATGACGGGGAATCAGTCCGCATAGCTCCAGTTATAGAAGACGAGACAATGCTACTATCACTTTGGTCGCCTGAATCGATATCAGCTAAGGACAAACCCCGCCGCGACGGCTGAGAGGTCCCTAGCAGGTTCGCGACACTCTTGTGTGAGCGAGGAGTGGGACACTCCATAGGACTAGATGGACCAGTTGAAACGGCAGCAGATGGAGATTTTCCCTCGGAGGAGTGACCCGACTGAAAGCGATCCGTTGCATTACGCATCGACATCGTCAAAGCCGACACTGGCGGAGGTAGCTCAGACTCATGACCAGCATTTTGTGCTAAGATAGAAGTTGAGGAGGCAGCTGCATCCGGGATTGTTTCATCTGGAGGCGTATCATCCTCAGATGAGCTTGAGTCACTCAGTTGTCCGGCAGCGATACGCTCGGCCTTTCGCAGCGCCGCAGTGATGCATTCTTCCACCAGCACTGTATACTCAATGCGAATTCTTTCCGCGTATTCAACTATTCGGCGATGTCGAATAACTGCATCAACCTTTGATCTCGCGACTTGCTCTGTATCCATGCACAGCGCAGCAAGACCCTGTTCCTGTTCCAGAGTATTAGAGCTTGGTGACTGCCATTGAAGTACCTGGGAAATACGAGACTCCGACTGTGGTGACATGGTTCGGAATTCGTCGCCGTTGTCGCCACGCGACTCTCTAAGAACTGGCATGTTGATTTCTAGAGCTGTATCGCAAAGATCGAGTATCAACTCAACAACTCTAGCTAGTGGTCGTCGAACTGCAAAAGAACGGGCACGTGAATGACCAGCCCCGGAAACTGACTGGTCTCTGGACCTAGGAGGAGTTGCGGGAGCGGAGCTAGTGGTAGATGTAGACCCTGAGGAAGGCGCCGAGGTGACGGGAGAGGGTCCGATGGGCAGACCTTTATATTCTGGTTGAGGCAAGTGAGGAGAGCCACCATCGCGAGAATTTATTGGTCTACCCTGCCTTGCCTCTAACGCGTCTAGCACTCTCACGATAGCATGGCGGTGCTCATTGAGGTTTTCTTGGGCTATCTGAACGTCCATCTCTGCTTGATGTTCTTGCAGACAAAAATCCGAGTGCTTCTCGAACCACCAAGGCGTTATCTGACGCTCACAAATGCGGCATAAGACAGGCTCAGGAGCAGGGTGTTTGGATTGATCCGGTTCGTTGGCAGCCGCCTCAGCTAGAACCGTCAGGTAGTTTGCTAAAACCTCGGCTCCGACGCCCAAAGACTCTACCAAAGATGATGGCAAGTCGATGGTAACTTCTCTTGGTCTGGAATATGGCCGCAACATCCACATTGTCTATTGCAGTTCATGTCAGTCCAAGAAGGCTTTCCAAGAACAAGACGGAAACTTACGTGAGCGACCCCTTCGGCCGTACGGTCATAAACCATAATACCCTGCCCTTCGAGATTTAGAATGGCAGGGCCATCCTCCTCTAGCTCGAACGGAGGCTCCTCCGCCGCACTATCCGCTCCATCCGTTTGCTCCCGCTTTAGAGGTCGTGGTCCAGGTGAGTACTTTAGCACTGAATCAGGACCAAGCTGCACTGACACACGAATGAACCGGCTGCGGGAGTCATCCTCCTTCAGGGATTCTATCGCGTCGAGGAAAGCACTTTTGTTATCAACCAGAACGTCGGAGATCAACCGCTGCTCTATCGTATCCAATTCCGTACCCACGACTTGCTTCCAGGACGGACTAACCCATTTGACACGGCCTTCCAAATCCAAGTCGACAATAACATTTAGGGTCTGCTCCGCTGCTTCCCTCAGGTTTTCCCGTTCTTCACGCATAGTATCGCTGCTCAAAGTACGCGTAGGGAGATTCTTTGGATCGACACTCCGGGCCTCCTGCCGCAAGGCATTCACGGCCGGTGGAGTAAGGTACTGAACATTTTCCGCGTCATTGCCCGCCATGCTGGCGAGACGTTATCGCCGAGGGGAGGGAACAGGTCCCGGTGCGTGAAGTCAAAGGATGTAGAAGGTCGAATAACCGGAAAGTGTAACTGTAAATTGAGCAGAACCGTCTGCAGGGCAGAGCGGGAGCCCTCGTTGGTTGGCTACGGATTCATTCGCTGCATTAACCGGCCATGGCGAAATCGCGGGGATGGTGAAGAGCACAAGTAGCCCTACCGCGACGGATCACCGGATCGAAATCGTGGACGTAAACAGCTGAGGTGACGCTCTCTGCTCAGGAAGAGAACGGGTCGAGAAAAAAGACCGACTGATCACGTAAGAGGTTAAGAAGTCGAAACTTGAAACAGCGTGAGAGGGCGGCTATGCGGGGGATTCAATGGCGCGACGGTCAACGCGAAGCTAGGGTGATCCGCACCAGTTGACGTTTGAGCAGGGATGAGCGACCTAACGGTTGTCCCAGAGCCGAAGCAGGAAATTCGGTAAGGAGAGAAATATCTGGAGACGGGGATAGATAAGTGAACGGGAGTAGATAGAGCCCAGCAGAGTAACGGACTGGAAGTCAAGACTCAAGAGTGCAGAGCGAGTGCTCTGAGGCTGGCCAATGGTTCGCGATTGCGGCCTGACTAAGAGCCCGTACTAACGGATAAACGGCCGGGAAGATCACGTGGAGACCATCCCAGTCCAAAACATCCACTGTCTCTACTAAAGTTGGATTCCAGACTGTCGATCCCGCTATGTTTTTCTGTCTTTCTCAGGACTTTGATAAAATACACACAGTCTTCAGGGATTTGGAGGGATTGAAGCAATTGACCTGTCGAAATTTTTGGGTCCGATCTGTTCTACCTTATGATCGGAGGTCTGCTCCACCCGCGGGACAATTTAGGGACGCCACAAACAGACGCAATTCGTCCCTCAATCCCAAGCCAGATCACGAAAGAAAGTCTCAATAAATCTTACAGAAGAGGGTCGTACTAGTTAACCTTTCTGGCTTCACGAGTGTGGACGAAGCCAAGACACCGCGACTGTTTACTCAGCCAGTTTCCGTGTTCCTTTTGCAAGACTTCTTTCGTTCTGGGTTGGAGAAGCCCGTTATTCGTCAGGACCCCGGCTCTTCCAGCATTAGCGTGGATTATATTTTTCTACGTATTGCTGGCTGTCAGGACGGCTTCTTGTTGGGGTACCGTCTTTATTATGGTGAAAGATAAACCTTCGCCGACTCTAACGGTGCTCTGCCGAGTTCGATTTCATCATTGTCGAGCGCCGAAGGATATACATCCATGGATATAACATATCGATTATAAGTATAGTCAGCCTGGGCTAATATCGCCAGATAGCCCAAAGATTCGATCTTGACAGCACCGTGGACGGGCCAAACGCCACATACAAAAGTGTTCAACGTCCGGTGTTCATCATTCCATTCAGCCGTATACTCTATTCGATCTCGAGTCTCGCCCGTGGTAATTGAAGCCTTTTGTCCTACATACCTGTTACCTATCACGATTGGTTGTCCTATATCGATCCCTATAAGAGCCACTCTATTGCATACACGCATGCAGTGCCGTATGCTGTCTGATTTAGAGGAATCTAATTGGACACCCAGAGCGCCACTGTACTAGCGACAGATTGGTAACAGTATCAGGTGCTTAGTCGACCCATGGACAGCTGCGTCCAGACCCAAACGGAAGCCTCCTCACTTGACCTCTTCTCTCCGGCTATGTCATCACCAAGGGTTACGAGACAAATTTAGGACCCTGGGCTGCTGGAACTGATGACACTATCGTGCAGGTAGGCGATACCATTTGTTTGCAGACGAGCTCTTTGTTCGGAGGTGATACTGATAACTTTCAAACATTGGATGAACTTGAAATCGAAGGCGAAGGCGAATCAGAACGGTACTCAGCTGAAAAAGGTCTGAAAACTGTTCGAACGGGAGACCATAAATACTCCATCCGGAATGCTTATCACTTCCGAAAGGGCTGTCCTCAAACACCTATGATTCCATTATGAGTCGGCCTTGCATATTGTGTACATTGATGTGGGGTATATTTGCACCGATCTCCCGTCACTGAAGAAGCTCTAGGCGAAGCATGCGTGATGGAATTGCGAATATGCGCTTCATCTGACGATAAATAACTTAATCGAAATATCAAGAGCAAACGTAACAACCTGGCGGTGTTCTGGAAGCACCGGCTAACCAAGGGTCTAACTGCGAAGATGCCGGGGGACTGCGGGGTAGGGAAAATGTGGAGAGGATCGCCGAGTGGTCAACCGCAGTGCGCACCAGGTTTTCAATTGACCTACTCAGTGTAGAAGCACAGTCCAACTATGATCCCCAGGCGCAAAGAAAATATTTGAGTCTCGCAGGTCCTTTTCGCTCCTAACTATTGGCCGGAACTCCAGTCTTCAACTGCCGTGATGTCCGCAGCAGATGAGATGCTTATCCCGAGCCAGTCGACGATGGAATTCTTTTTACGTTATGCTTTTCATGCCAAAGCTGGATAGCCAACCTACATTTTTGCCTTAGGCCTGGAAAATGGTTGTCTCTGAGTTCATGCACCAGGCGTTGTGGAATGGAATACACTGTCCGGCGGTATCAGCTACAGAGTGCATACCACATCCCCGTTTGAACCAGAGATTGTTGATCACTACCTAGACTGCATACTACTTCAAGGCGGAAAGCATATCCGAAACCCGCGCTTCGCCTCCATTCCAAAATGATCGACGCAGGTTTGTGGGGGCTGCGTCTACATTCCAGTTGTGAGCTTCGAGAGCGGTGTCGAGGAGTTCAAGCAGAAATCCACAATCACATCATTCATTTCCCTCTGCCTTCGCCGAGAACATAGAGGAGAAACAGGTAGATAGTGTTAGACTGGGAAATGGCTTGGCACAGAAGTTTTGTCAGCAGCTACTTGAACATTTTGTGCCTGCAGTGCACCTCAAATAGTCATCTGGTACGAAGATGATAGACGACTCACAGGCTCAAGCGCCACACATTGCAAAACAAACTTGTATATGTCTACGACCGCAGGGGCTTTAACATATGTAACCAGTGCCGCCCGCATGAACCTACCTGTATTTACGGCAACTAGTGCGCGTTGAGTGGTGCGAAAAACTGGGAGATAGCAAGGCACGAGGGTCAACCTGACCGAGTCTAGCCCGTACTGTTCACAATAAATGCAAGACTCACCTAGGTATGGATTTATCCAGTAGATGTCTAGTTTCATACTCAATTTACGCAAGACGATTTTTCATGTTTCCAGCAAACAACAGATGCCGAATATGTTGGCAGTTGAGCTACCGGTTTATCTCCGGTAGAGGCTGGCCCATTCGGCAATATAGAGGGCAGAAAGTTATAATGCTCTGTTCAAGATGTTTTTGGGAAAATATTAGATAATAGCGTAGAATAACAGCGTAGGCGAGCCCCTCAAGAGTTTTGGTATAATACCCGTAGGTAAGCGCCACCCAGTGCATACGATTATCCGTTCATCAACAGGCTCCCCTCAATTTAATACAGTATCCACCAGAGAGAATGCTACCAGTTGAGAGCGAATCACCTCTTGGCCTACCGGCAACTACCAGCACCCTTATGTAAGTGGTCGTCCCTATATTGCGCGCTCGGCATGCTGGCGCAGCCACGAAATGAACTCATTGACGGGTGCTAAGTCAATAACCTTGTCCATTGGGTTATTTCGTCTCAGAAATAGACGCCCAGTGGTCTGCTCCGCAAGGGTAAGAAGCTTCATATCGCTCTCCACACTATCAGCACCGGGCCTCTGAAGCAAGTTGCAAAAGATGGTTATAACCGCTGACATGGAATAGAAGAGAAGGATCCTATGTTACGAATGCAAATGTTAGGCACGGATTAACAGAGTGTGTAAAACAGATAGGCTTGGAGCTTACCAGAAACTCCCTGCACTCACCCGAAACTCAGAGTCCTGCAGAAAAAGAAGTAATGAGCGGCTAGCTTCGACGGAGACAGTGAGACTTGATTGAAGCCCGTGTATCAGTGCACCTCCGTCCAAGGAAGGTGACCGCCAGGCATTGCATCGACTGCTGGCGAGGTGGATGAGATTTACACAGGAGTAGTAGGTCATGTGAGTGAGGATCAGAAAGGTATTCTTCGGTTTTTCATGTTTTGGCATAAAGGAGAGCTGTGGCCGAAGGTGCGGCGGCAGGGATGTTCTCCAGCATTCAAGGTCTTCGTCAAGTTCGCGGATAGACCGGATAAGTTCGGCGTCGCACTTGCGGAGGCCTTTGTAAGAGTACAGCGCTGTGAATGCTCGAGCTTTAATCATGCTGAGACGTAGATCGACAGGAAAAATTGGGCCGCGAATGTCGGCGCTGGTCCCAGGGGAATGATCCAAACATGAAAGGAGATGCTCGGAATAGGCGGGCGGCATGTCGAGTGCACAATCATCATCTTTGAGGACATGCGCTTGGCCTGTGCGAAGTGCGAGGTCTTTGTCAAGGGTATAACAAAGCCAGAAAAGAGTGCGAAGATGCTTTTTTGCAATTATGTCTGGAGTGCTGGTGAGGGCCAGGGCGTCGGTCATTGTGTGAGCCCCTGAAGCTATGATAAATCGTGAGGCAATGGATGTATAGTATACAGCTAGTTGTAGTTCGCCAGTAATGACACTGATCAGGGCCTAATTTACACAAAACCAGAAAGTCAGCAATGAAGCCGGAGCTCAGAGTTTGAACGTACACTCGACGTGTCTCATTGAATGAAACACGAAGGAAGGCATACCAGTAGAAGAGCTGTTTGTAACGCATCCAGATTAGGCGGTTCTTGTATGATAGCCGGTAGAATTCCTCGCGCTTGCATAATATACTCTCTGCAAGGAACAGGAGGGGGTCGTGCAACACTGCTACCCGGGTCAACTTGACCCAAGCAGGAAACAAGGGCAGTAAAGGCGAAGACACATGCTCGCGCGCCAGGGTTCGGGCTCCGGGGACCAGGCCCCGTTTCCTGATATGCTGCCTGGATTGTCAGGGGGAATAGGGAGGAGTCAACTACCGGGAAAACTTTGTGCACCGGGGATGACAAGTACGCGTCTAGGTATTGTTTGAGTATTGGTTTAGTTGGCAGTTCAAGAGCTGTGCCGATGGTCCAGAGATCCAGGTTGTCCGTGGACGAAAGAGGCTTCTCCCAAGGGGCATGGTGTGAAGTCGGGAGCGAAATAGCAATGCCAGTGCGTGACTTGATCCAACGGAGACCCTCAGGGAGCAGATTCGGAGCCCCAGCCTGGATATCGTTGATATCTAGGATTTCCCAGCCGGCAAAGTGTATGATTCTAGGACACGGTGTCAACGTGACTGGCGAGCAGCGTGCTGTGGCTGATACGCCAATTGTTCCTGTAGAGCTATCCGCTTCATAGGCATTCAATAACGGCTCGCAGGTTTGTCCGTGATGTAAGAGAAGACTAACCGCTAGATGTGGCATCTGTCCTGCGCTCATCGAGCTGCCGTATGCGCTCTAATAGGCTATCTCTCTTGGCCCCAGCACTATAAGAGCGTTAGCAGGTAAATTGCCACAAGGTCTCGATGGGTATGGGCACCTGCTGGCCGCAGTCCTTTTGGTCCCTTTTCTCCGACATGGCCGCCGATAGGTACAGTCCAACTGTTGATGAAAACACCAATTACATTGTGGACGAACGCCGTCACATTTAATCTACTCCTTTCTAAGCAGAGGCCCACCAATCGATGCAGGTACTGACCTTCCTCCGATAGCACACATCGCAGGCTGTGAAGTTGCGGGCCGCAATATGGGGCACATTGTCGTGCATTTTCAGGGTGGCCTGCCTCGCTTAATGGCAGAACAGAGAAGCATTCGCTCCGGGCCTTTGGAAGCCAAGATAATGACAAGAAACAAGAAATGTATCATTCTTGATAGGGGTGACTATGGGAGGAGCCAAACCCGGCCACTACCACATTCTCATTTTGGCTCGGACTCGGTCCTGTTTCCGCTCCTCAGCTTCCGCTTACATAATCAATTCAAGCACGTGATTGGACCTTTTTCAATAACTGCCGTCTATAGGCTGAAGTTTACTTATTCTCTACGAATGTCTGTCAAGCTTCGAAGTTTGGCACTCTTCCGTGTTCCTCACAAAGCAGTTGCCACGAGTTGTGCCGCCTCCTTAATAGGATCTGATGGCCAAGCAAATTCAAAAATCTCGCGCGGCAGCTCCGCGTTGGGAACATACCGACGGAGTTCATCCAGCATCTCTCCCCGTCGCTCATCGTTGACCCTTGACATCATCATGACAGTCACTGCATGCGCATACCGCAGTTCATTGTAAAGCTCTAGACGCCGCGGAATCTGATCTACAGTTGTGTCTGCGGTCATTACTCCGGCAAGAGCTGCCGCATCCTCAAAGGCCTGTGCAGCGCCTTGGCCCTGGTCTGTACACAGCTTGTCAGCATTTCAGCATTATAAGGCGCGAATTGAATCCAGGCAACATACGAGGAAGCATAGGATGCGCGGCATCGCCGATCACAGCGAGCTTGCCGCGAAAAAAAATAGGCGCCGGATCCCGAGACGCCAGACTCCACAGTTTCACGTCCTCAGCCATGCGGCACATTTCTTGTAGCTCCTCGCCAAATTCGCGGAATGTCTCTAATAGCTGGCTGACACTTCCTGCGTTGTGCCATACGGCATCTTCCCCGGTCTCCGTCTCTGCAGAGGGGAAGATTCCACCCATGTTGAGCAACTCGCCTCTGCGGCAAGGGTACATCACGATACGTCGATCCTGGGCCGCAAAGACATGAACCCCGTTAAGACCGATTCTTGCGAGTAGACCGGCCGTGACTGGGTTATCTCGCAATTTGTGGACGGGTACCAAGAATCGGTAACAACTCTGCCCAGTATTCACCCTACCCCTGTCGGCTCCCACAATGCCGCGGACCGAACGAGACTGTAAGAATCAATCGAAAAACATTAGTTTCATACGTGCCAGTACACTGCGCAAGAGACACGTACATGAATACCATCGGCGCCTACGATCAGGTCGGCAGTGTATTTGGTGCCGTCCTCTAGCACAACCTCACCCGCCTCCGCGTCCTGTATGATCGCCCAATGTTAGTTTTCATCAATCAGACAGAAAGTCTTGGGAAGAGATTTGGGAATCTGGGATACTTGCCACCGACAAAACGGGTGATGACAATCGGATATTGACCTTGCGGTTGTCAATTTCTTGGGCGGCAGTGGCACGCAGGGCATTGTGCAAGTCCACCCTATGGGTCAGCACCCATTCATCGTGCACATTCAGGGTACGTTGATGCTCCCTCGTTACCTATCGTACTCTTCAGTTCATGATCTTACCAGATACAGATCAATAATTTATCGAAGCAACATACGATGGGCGTGCGTATGTGGTTTCCCTTTGCGTCCCATATTTGCAGCGTCTCGCAGTGAACAGGTTGAAGCCAGTCCAATTGGCATCCCCATGCCTTCAGAATTCGAGTGGCATTGGGCGCTACGTGGATGGCTGCACCAACCTCATTGAGGAAACCAGATTTCTCAAACACCTGCTCAAGAGCTTAGCAAGCGACTTTAAGAGCGGATCCCAGGATATTTGGCTCAACAGCTACTTGCCTGCACGTGGTGCCCTGCCCGGTTTAGGGCTATAGCGGCCCCCAACCCACCAAGGCCTGCGCCAACAACAATTACGCTTAGTGGCATTTGTGAAAGTTGGCTGATGGAAGAATGTAAAGAAAACACAAGAAATTGTGAGCTTCGAAGTCGGATTCTGATACATTCAAAAGCAATATATCGAAGATGGGATGCGGCAGCTTTTTATACATGCATCCCGAGATACGGGCCGATAAAAAACCCTCATATCTCCTGAGTGCCTGCAGGCGGCAAACCGGCCACGCCGACCTACAGCGGTCTGCCCACTCGGATAACTAGCTGGATTCGGTGGTTGTAGATCGTTCTGCTATTGCTCTTTCTAGGTCTACTGAAGATTTGGGTAATACTACGGGGCTCGGAAGGAGAGCTTCGGTGCCTGTACTCAGTGGAACCTTCCGCTTACCTCATCGGAGGACGTTCGGATGATCTACAGAGTGCTATGTCTAAGTAAGTGGAGATGAGTGCCATAAGTTCGATACATAGTCTAATAATGATTTTTCTAGCTTTCATGGGTCTAGAACCAAATTTCACCAAGCACGTCCACTTCCTTTTCATCGATTCTGCTACCTCTATCATCCCAATGCCTTTTGTACTCTTCCTTGTTTTGACCTGGATCATACTCAATGTCTCCAGTACCATTGGACCGTTTGAGCTGTCTCCGGCCTTCTATCGTATTGGTATGTGTTTCCGGCATATTCTCTCTATGAGCTCCTGCTTTAAGTCTGGACGGATGGGTGTTACCCGCATCTGTACAGGGCTCTTCCGATTTTGTGGTGTGGAATCTGTCCCAACGGCCTCGAGTGTATTTTTCCAGACTCGTCCAAGCTTAGAGAACCTTAGCCCCGTTCCATTTCAGGTCTTGTTATATCTAGTATACTAAGAAAGAGAGGGGTTATTTAACCAGCAACTTTAGCTCGATACGCTCATATATTATGCAAGCACACATTATGTTACAGTGAGTCATCATGTCAAAAGGGATTCCAATACGTAGGATATAGTACTTCTAACGTCGACTAGTCCATTCATCAATGAGTTGGCCATCCTGAGTTCGCAGGAAGATTCCACGTTTAGAGAGCCTGCTTACTGAGTACTTCGTCGACAGTAAAGAGCCAGAACCCTACGGGAATATACTGAATATTGCGAGACAATAGTAGAACGAAGATTCTGTACATAGGCTGGGATGCAGAGATCATAACATATAATATTCTTTTGCGTGTTTCAGCGCTCTGGAGTTCTTGGACATTATATATAGTATACCCTATAAATTCATCTAGTAAAGGAGAGTTAGAAATGGATGTGGATGGAAATGAAAATAGTTGCAACGGTAAAAATAAGAAGCTCTGTTGAAGCATAATTAGGAGGTATATACGTAAAGCTTCTCAGAATGGTTAGGTCTTAGCCTCGAGTATGGATATATTACAAATAGATATAACGAACGTCATTTTGTACCAAGAATCACTGCCCTTTCTTTTCACCCTCCAACCGCCAGCGCTCGAGGAAGTACCCCACAGCACGGGCAAGACCCTCATCAAGGGGCACAATGGGTGTGTACCCAAGGCGATCCTTAGCCTTGTCACAGGAGTAGTACCTCGTCATACAGGAGTACCGCACCGCCCGCCGCGTGAGATTCGGCGTTCTCCCCACAAGACCCAGAATGGCTTCAGCAAGACCTCCAATAGGACCGAGCAGCCACTCAGGGAGCTCCCAGACCTGATGCGGCTCGACAACCTTATCCGCAAGTGCCCAGGCAGCGTGCGTAAAGTCCCAGAAGTAGACTGGTTGGTCGTTTGTGATGAGGAAGGCTTCGCCGTCAACGCGCTCATAGTCGAGGAGGTCGCCCTGGCCTGATTCGACGCGTTTATGAATTGCTAGGAGGCGGAAAGCGGCGAGGAGGTGTGAGTATGCTACGTTTCCAACGTATGTGAAATCGAAAAGGTTGTTGTTCTCACCGAGCTGCATTTTCCGGACGGTGGGTGAGGCGTTGACGCCATGGCTGAGCATTTTAATAATCAATTGGCCGTCTTTTTCGCCGAAAATGCCGGACGGGCGGAGCGCGCAGGTTAGCATTGAGGATGGGGATTTGCGGTTGTATTTCAGGACGGCTTCTTCGGCTTCAGCCTGTGGTTTCACTGAGTGTTAGCGATTTCTACCTTAAAAGATTGAATTTTCTGCTTCTTCTTCTTCTTCCTCTCTTCTCTTCTTTTATTTTTTCCTCTTGGGAAGAGCAGAGGAGAGATATTGTACCTTGGTATCGGAGTAGTACTCCTGTTGCAGTTTTCCCCTGATGAGAGGCCAGTCCTCATTCACATTAAGCAGGTCGCTCTGTGTATCGTGGATAACAGAGGCTGAGCTCGTATAGACAAATGCCTTGCACTTGCCTCCCCAATCTCCTCGGGCACCACCCGCAACTTCGAGCAAAGTTTTCGTTCCCTCGACGTTGAGCTGGTACAGCAAGTTTTTATCTGTCAACATCGCACTCGCGGTATGAATAACCACGTCCGGTTTGACCTTGCGAAAGACGGATAGCATCGATTCAGCGGATGTCAGGTCGCCTTCGTAGTAGTCCGCCCCAGGTAACCGGTTGTTTGAAGTCCGCAGGTCAGCCACAGCGACTTTGGCAATGGACACTGGGTAACGGTCTCCGAGTTTGGGGTAGTCGAATCTTTTGTCCCCATGGGGCTTGGGAAGAGAAGCGCTGGGGTCGGTCTCCGTTGGGAAATTCAGTAGCTGATCGACGATGTGAGAGCCTAGAAAGCCGCATCCTCCAACTACCAGGACAGTGCCCAGGGTCATGGTAGGTCGCTTCGTAGTCATTATGTCGATAGGAGGACAGGGCGGCTAAGTCTAGAAGGAAGAGGGCGTGAGAGGGAGCGACGAGGGAGGTCACGGTCTGGGCAATTAGCTGGGCACTGCTGGCAGTGAAATCTGTCTTGATCTCAGAGAAGTCAGTTAATGAATAGATGGGTCTGGGGCCGAACGACTGGGGCTAGCTCCAGATAGTGCACGTGATAAAAGATCCACACTCTAACTACGTAGATAGAAATATGCAGACACCGTAGTACACCAGAGGCAACCCATTCGCCACGGACTGTACATAATTACATAGCCTATATTTAAGGAACAGAGAGAACCACCATATTGAGATCACATGGATGCTTTGGGTAATTGTAGATATCAGAGGAAGACAACCAGAACCTGCAATGGAACCACCGAACGTTTCCAGCGGACTCAATGACAAGACAAGGTAAGACGCCGCTTCAAGAGAAGACAAAAGAGAATGGGAATAGGAGGAGAAAGGATAAAGAAGTGCAGTACGTAGAGAGAGGGTGGAAGAAGAAACAAGACTCGCCATTGTTAGGTATCTTTGCCGTCTTATTATCGACTGGCGGGAAAAGAAATGAGAAAGAAACAAAAAGCCAACTTTAACAGGAGTCAGTGGTCAAATAAGTAAAGGCTCTCGCAGATTATTGATGAGAGATGGGAAGTCAGGGAGTATGGAAGAGAGAAATGGAAATGAAGAAGACAGACTAGAGCATGGTTGGACTAGAGGGCAATGCTCATATGACATACTGAGTGCCAGATGCGATGCAATAAACAAACACAATGAACGACTTAAATGACACCCCAAGTCCAGAAATGTGGATGGAAAGCCATTCCTGAACCGAAGTAAGGTTCCTTGAGTCCCTGACAGTGGCTGACCAATGAACAAGATAAGAAAGATGAGACGGAATTTGCGACCGGTTTGCAATGCAATTTTTTTAGAGACGAGAGAGGCGAGCAGATGGCGCTTAAATAGCCCAAACTAGAGGTCCGAACACGTTGCGTTGAGACTGAACTTGGATGATGGGAAACTGACCGCAAGCCGAGGTGACAGTTAAGGTGAAGAAACTGCTTCATGGTTGGAAAAACGCATACGGCATCCCTGTGGAAGCCTAAAGAATGAAACGGCCCGCGGCTCAAGAATGGAACTAGCAACCCTAATTATCATATGTGAACCGAAAACATGGTTAACCAGCAACGCCCATGGGTCCTTGGTTTGGACGAGCCCTGTAAGGTACCTGCTGGGGTTGGCCTTCGGGTTGACTTCCTGTGCTAGTGCTGCGGGTGCGTTTATCGAGGTCTTTGTTGGGTGCGATGGCACCACTTGAATGAGAGTTTCCACCCGGTCCAGGCACATGTCGAACCGAGCTTTGCATTTGGGATGCCGTATCTTGGAACGGGTCTGTCTCTATCCGGGCAGAAGTAGGGACGTTGGCTCCACGACTTTGATTAGTTATAGTAAATGTTTCACCGCCATTGCTTGCTTTCTGAGAGAAGCCACCCCTTGCAATGTCACCATATCTTCTCAGGATATCTTTCGTCGTGACTTCTGAGTTTTCCTTGAAGAGGTGGCTGTCGCTAAGAACAGATTGAAGGTCTTCCGGGATCTGTACATTCGGTTTAGCGAACAGTTCAGCAATCAAATCGGCGATTACATACCTCACACATGGTGTCATTGTATGTAATGAGCGCGTTGACAGCTTCGATTGCAAGGAAGCTTTCATCCACAGCGCTTGTCTTCGTATTGGGATAGAGAATGTTAGGAGTCATAACAGTCGCGAGATTATGGATGTCCATCTTGCTGCCAGTCTCCTCATCGACATGGGAGAAGGATGATGTCCAGTTGAGAAAAGCGAACAACACTTCCATGGTGTCACGATGGGCTTTAGGAAGCAAGCAACATGTGAGATGAAGCACCCGCTTCTGTTTTTCTAAATCGGGAATTTCTGAAATTGAGGTTAGCACAAGTCAATATACCACGGCGTTTGCTACATACTTTGAGATGCCACAAATAAACGGTGCAACTTAAATGTTAGAAGGGGATCGGGCATTTCGCGGAGGAATTTCTTGAGGAGAGCAGCAATCTGAACTGGGTTCTCCTTGGTCAAATCCACTTGTTCGTACTTGGTGTCGATCATCTCCGAGATGTCTTTCAGCCGTCTAATATTGCCGTTTTTCCGGAAGACACCTTCAACAGACATGTCCATTTGGCGCATGGCAGATACAGAATCATCAACAAGAGCTGGAATACGAAGAGCCCCCGGGCCGACGCCATGAGTAGACTCAGTACCTTCCTTTTCAACAAGGTAATCAAGGCTAACGCCAAACACGCCCTTCTTCTTTCCACCCTTTTTGGCATCCTTGGTAAAAGCTCTGCCGAAAATACCCCAGATTGTTGGTTTCCGCGATTCAATCAATGAAAGGAGTTCCTCCAGAGTAAAAGCACCTTCCAGCAGGGGCTCCATAGACAAAACAGCAACATGTCTTACAATAAAGTATTCCAGGGCAGAGAGTTCGGAAAAGTACCGTTTGCTCCTTCCAGTTGGCGCAGGATAAGGTTGTTCCATACCAGCATTAGAAACGCCGCGCTGATGTCCCTGGTTGTACTTGGGAAGAGGTTCAGTCGTGCCCACTAGCTTGGTGCCAGCATGTCTGTAAGCGTTCGGGCGCTGTTCTTTGGCTTGCTCTGCTGCGACAATTCGCGGAATGTCATCCAGGGTTAAGGCATCTTGATTACCGAACGCCAGCTCAGTGACCGGTTCTCCATTGGCATCCTTTTCCTCCACAATTTGGAAGCCAGGTCCCCTGGAGTCCGAGCCCTCGCCGCCTGAGGAACCAGGTCTGACACTCCTCCCTTCAGGTCCGTCGATAATCCTTGACGCTCTAGCCTTTTTGTACGTTGTGGAAAGTGTGCGTTCATTCCGGATTGACCGTAAGCGTCTCATCTCACCGACTGTCTGCTCGAGAGAAGACCCGTCTCCATCTTTCCTGCGGCGTAACTCGCCACCAGGAGGTACTTGATTACCGTCAGAATGTGCGGCAGAGGAGTTTTCTAACAAACGAAGACGGAATGTTAGTTCTGAAAGTTAAGCCGGTGCATAATGATTACATACCTGATGGGAATAGGGTTCCTCCGGCTCGTAAAACAGCAAGAAGTCGTGCCAGAGCTACTCTGAGTAGGAAGACAAACTGCTGAAGTTTCGTTACGCGTATAAATCCCTTCTGCGTGTTGTTCACAATCCCTTTGTGAGTGACACAGCTGGAGCATAGTATCTGTTTGTCTTTTGGGCTCAAGAAAGCATCCTGAAGATTTGTTGTCAGGTCTGTCTGGCACGACGAGCAGAGAAAATGCGGGGGTTTTATGTGCCATCTATTGTCACCGAGCATGACGCACTCGTCATCAATAGGCTCTTTACACACTGCGCAGCAATCGGAGAGCTGATCGGCCAACGTATCCACACCGACCAGCAAATCTGCCGGCGTTTCCTCCTCCTCGAGGGGCCGTAGTGACTCAAGATCTCCAAGACGGTCTAGGAGGCTGTGAAGGCCTTCAGGGCTTTGCTGCTCTCTCTCCAACTTTAGAGCGCCTTGCAATCCAATGCGAATGAGAAGTTTGAGGTAGTGAGCAAGACCGGTGACAAGCGATAGAAGTTCTTGGGTAACGCCGAGTTTCTTAACGCCGGTTTCCTGAGTTTTAGACAGCAGTGCAAAAAATGCGACGATCTTTTTGCAGAGAAGTTTTGCTTCACGACCGAAGGCGAGGTCTATACGGAAAAGTTAGCTAATTAGTTGAAGTGTGTGAAGTCATGTCTTACCCTTCATTCCTTGGGTTTTGATGGATACGGCGAGTTCATCAATAGCGGAGAAAAGGATTTCCACGTGGCCAATAAACCGCTTCGCGACAAGAACGCCATCTAAATAAGCACCGTTACTGACATGCAGTAGCATATCTGAGATGCAGGCAGCAGACGACTCCTCGAATGTGGAGAGAGTGCTCCAAATTTTGTACACCTTTTCCTCCATCAAGTCTTCTTGTTCGCGAATCTGGTCCCGCTCCTCGTCGCTAGCATCCTCTTTCATCTGAGGATATTCCAGAGGCTGGCCGGTCGGGGCAAGGCGAACATTCCAAAATTTATGGATCATGTAACATTCAGGATGCCAATGTTGGTTCTGTCCGTTGCGGAAAATCTCCACGAACTGCTTCAAAATCGCAGTGTGACAGCCGTGGCATCGTTGGGCGAACTGCGTAGAGTAGTGGTAATGGCAATATACTTTGCCTTCGTGCTCATAGTAAGAGTCCTGTGCACCAAAAACTGTGGGACAGACCGAGCAGGTAAAATGCTCAATGTGGTACTTGCGGTCCAGAGCGGTGATATACGATCCTCGCAGCGCACCACCACAATCGTGACATAAAAGGTCTAGTCTTCGGAAATAGTCAATTTCACATAATGGATATTGCCCGCTTCCATCTTCTGCATCGACGGGGAAGAACTTGGACGCTACGATTTGCCCACAGTCCTATGGGTGTAATTAGTGTGCTGAGAAATGAAATAAACTCGGGGGTGAGAATCTCACCTCACACTTAAAGCACTCGAGATGGTAGGTTGCCATCAGTGCTCGAACGAACTGGCCGGTGAGGGGTTCGTTGCACTTTTTGCAAATCCTTGATGAGCTTCCAGGAGACTTGGCGTGCGGTCGGCCATTCGGTCGGGGTCTTTCAAGCGGCCCAGAATTTTCCCAATGATTAGTCCGATCCTGAGGCGTCGTTGGGTCTTTGGCGTCAACGGGATTCGAGTCAAGACGTCGAATAGGGCGACCTTCTACAGGGCTCTGACCGGAATCCGGTCCAGTAGAAGACGCGTTCCATGGCCGTGTACGAGGGGAGTCGAAGGGAACAGTACTGTCAGCGGGAGACGTGGGCGTTTGCGTCTGAAAGCTTCCTCCGTTGCTACCACCATAGCCGCTGGTGTTCAGGGACGGGCGGGCAGCCCCGTTGCCCGGCACGAGGCTGTCCGGCAGTGAAACGTCGCCGGGAGGCATGTCCTGTAGAGAACTATGCCTTTGGAATATTGATCCAACTATACGTCTCCAAACAGTATGCGATGATTTCTTGACTTTGCTCCGATATGATTGAACGAGGTACTTCAAAGGTAAGGGTCGATTTGCCGCCGGAGTCAAACAGGTTCGATGAGAGCGCAGTTAATTCGATCGAGAAGTGTTAACAGGTGATGTAAGTTACTAAGTGTGAAAATGGCACATCCAAACAGTCTCCTATGCTTCGAAATGTGATGTTAGTTGAGACAGCGTGTTCTTAGCTTCGCGCGGGGCTGGGAGGAGGCATGTTTAGGGTCATTTCAGGGCGAGCTCACTTCAAGCCATTCAGGTACAACTTGCGGGGAAACTCGAGGGACAAGGAACACAGCGCGTGACCGACAGGGCGGGCAAGTAAGCCACAGAATCACCCACTTGAACGGGAAGAAGAGGTCAAGTCAGCTCAACAGCAGAATGTAGCCGCCTTGTGAAAAGGGTATCGGATTGAAAGGGCCGGAGCTCAAAGTGAGACCAACGAGCGGCGGAGGTTGATGGCCAAGATCAACACCATACCTGGTCACTTTCAACCAAAGGGGACTTTTCGACAGCACAGTCTCGGATTCCTCTGAGAAACAGGAACGCAGTTATTTGAATAAAGCCCAGCAGTCAGTCAACAAAACCAGACTCTATAGTCAGAAGGGTATGTTTGGGGCAGTGCGAATACATTGTTGCTCTGCCCCCCTATGCTGCCAGCATCACGTGTCAGTTTCACCGCTGCTCACACCGCCTTGAAAGAAAGGGTCATATGTTTGTTTTGCACTCCTTTTTGGGTGGCTGGAACTTGTGCCTGGGAAGAAGGGTCCACGACTCCACAGGAATCAAATCCGGTCGAAGACGAAATCAACGTTCTGTCTGAATCATTGAGCTGATGATACGGGCAGTATAGAAAGAAACCTTGGGTTTGTCTACGTAAAACTTTCGTCCCTGACACAGCCTGAGGCATCAGCGCGCAGGTGACAGACCACAAATGGAATGCATCTCTGCGACCCCCGCTCAGGGGCAAGAACTTCACGATCGCAGTTAATCTATCTCTTGAGAATAACAGGTTTCGGATATGATTTCCAGTCGGCTCTGATCTCCTTAGCTTTCTGCAGCCATTATGAGCTCAGAATGCCTGTATACGTCCTGAATGTCCTGACTGCGTACATACAGTACAAGCTTGTGGAGAAGCCCGTGCCCCCCACGGATGGTATAGACCGTGAGTTTACGGGACAGGTACAGTCTGCCGTGGTGCCGCTTTTGCTTATATTGGCGGGGTCATGACCTCGGGACAGCTGGTTACCTTTCTGTTTTCGACATGCCTTGCCATAAGACTTCAAATCTCCCTTATCTATTCGTGTCACATCGCAGCCACACCAACGTGCAACAGGCTCGGGCTGCCTAGAGTAGGCATCAGCTCCTATGCACATTTCAGCCTGCCTGGCCTGAAAGCCGAAGGGAAATGGCGAGGTAGGTTCCTGATTTGTTTGATGCATCAAACTCATCTGTTACAAGCTTGAACTGGAAAATTACAGTCTTGGAAAAAAAAAAATACCAGATCATCCATGTCAAATTGCATGAATAGCGAAGAAATCAAGGGTGCATGTGAATGAAAAAACAATTGTTCTAGATGAACGGGAACATTGTGATTGTTTCCTGTGCTGGTTGCTCTTTGGATGTGGTCCAGGCTGTTGGCGTGGCTGACTGCACAGTGCTGTATGTCTGTATCAGCTCGTTCGGTTCTCTCTATCTGTCTTCCACCTCCCCCCAGCGATTATACCTCAACCTCATTCGTATCAGAACTGTCATTTTGCTCCTTCTATCCTATTCTCTCTTCATAGACTTTTGGATCTCGCATCCCAACAAAAACATACTCTCCTCTCGAAACTTTACGCCGTCCCATCAATATTAGGCTATCTGACAGCCTGCTCGCACGCCGGATCAATATTCTCTTACTTTTCCAAACATAGTTGCGCGAAGATGTCTGATCAAGCGATCATTCGCATTACAAGGGTAGTCTTTACTTCGCTATTAGAACATCTTCCCATCAATATTCTCTAGATTAGACTAACACAAGTCTCGATACCAGGAGATCAAGCAGATAGAGAACAATGCCGACCTCTGTAAGCAGCCACCGAAGCGAGATTGTTCTCTTTCATTCCAGATTAACCAGCAAGGGCTTTGACGCTCGGCAGGATTGTTCTCGCTAACCGTTGGTATAGCGATTGCAGTTGACTACGACGAAAAAGACATTCGAAATGTGCGCGCGGTCATTCTGGGACCACCAGAGACGCCGTATCAGTTTGGTTTCTTTGAGGTCAGATATTTTGATTCCGCTATTAAACCCTCCTTGCTGAATTCAGGACGATATAGTTCAGCATCAAGTTTGGAAAAGGTATGTTAAACCATCTTCAATGACTGATTGATGTTCATCACATCTCCAGATTACCCTGCGCGTGCTCCGAGCGTAAGGGCTTTGACGACCAACTCGGGGGCCTGCAGGTTCAGCCCGAATCTGTATGCCGGAGGGAAGGTCTGCCTGTAAGTTTGCCTATTTGACATCATGTTGTTGGTTGCTGACGCAAGAAGATCGATTCTCGGGTAAAGAAAGATCTCATGCACCTTCTGAGACATCAATTCAGCTAATCTTACGTAGAACATGGACCGGCCAACCAGGGGAACAATGGTCATCAGCACAAGGACTAGAGTCAGTCCTGATTTCTATTCAGAGTCTCATGTCCTCAAACCCTTACGAAAACGAGCCAGGGTACGAGCACGCCAAGTCGCAAACAGACGAGGAAAACATGGCGCATTATAGGGCAAAGATCCGCCACGAAACAATACGCATAGCAGTCCTTCAACCCCTGGAGTCCGCCCTGGGTATTTCGCTCGACACAACCTCAAAATCGCCAAGCTACGAAAGATACCTGTCGGAAGCCGATGATAGTTCTGAGGATGAGAATCACCCCCCTACCAATGCGTTCATTGATCTGCGGAAACGCCGTTTCCTCTGGTATTACGATTCATACGTGCAGCTCATCCAGAGCGAATCGGCAAAGGAGACCATCACACCCAAACTCCCATTCCACCGAATGCCCTTTGAAAGTCATGGCAATACCATGGACGGTCATTTTGATTACCCAGAGCTCCAGCGGCGACTAATGTACCTAAAAGGCAAGATCATGGACGAAACCAGGAACTGGCAGGCACAGGGGCTAGAAGCCAAAAAGAACGAACTGGGCATCGCGGTCAACCTCCAGAGGCAGTACGAGCAAATCGTTGAAACCCTGAAAAGCCACAAAAACTACTCGATTGATTTGACTCTTGTCGACGATAACCCCTTCCTTTGGAAGCTCACATATTTTGGCCGCCCAACCACACCCCTGGAGGGCGGCATTATCAAGATTCGTATTCACCTGAGTCCCCGATTTCCCGAGGAACAGCCCCGTGTTTTCGTAGAGACGCGCCTTTTCCATGTCCGTGTTTCAAAGGAGGGCGTCCTATGCTATTTCCCCCGAAGAATCGAGGAGATGCGTCAACACATAGAAGCAATCGTTGCCGTGCTAGAGGAGCAAGAGCCCCCTTATGATCCGCGCACAACGGTCAATATTGAGGCAACGAAGCTTTTCTGGGGTTCACCGGAGGACCGTAAAAAGTACAAAAGGACGCTGCGGAGGGATGTTGAGAGGTCTGTTGAGTAAGTCACTTGTCTAACCTGTTAGCGGATATACATGGTTTATCGTATTGATGCTGTTTGCGTTGCACAGGGATGCATTTGAGTAAAAAATCCAACCTTTAGGCCTCGGTACGGAGCTTTACATCGGTCAGGCCGGCGTCAGATTGCGTGCCTGTCCATTAAACACTGGGAAAGGAACACCAAGACGGGATCCAGACAAGAACGCCTGCAAGGATGGTGTTGCTGTGCTCTTTCACTTTAATCCCTCTAAATACTGGTTCCCGCGTAATGCAGATGTTATGACGTTGCGGATTCCTCGACGGCTGGGATACTGTGAAGAGTGCCCAGACATACTGACAGATGAAAGAAAAATAATCATTGCCGTAGCTCTGATCGCCGCAGCATGTTCAACAGCACATAAAATATGATACCCATCCTGAGAAAGCCCTTCATTAGTAGTATGCGGTACTTTCCTTCAATTTAATACGGCGCAATGTCCATATCATATCTCCTTTTTCTACAATTAACTATTTCGTAGACATATCTAGATAATCAGGAGTCAGGTAAACATTCAACTGATCTCATGCATTCGAATCGATGACCACGAAACGCCAGAAAGTACCTAATACAATAGTACAGAACGACCCAATTGCAAAAAAAAAAAAAGAAAAAAAAAAGAGACATCTAGCCATACCTCGAATAAGCAAAGTAAGCGAAATAAGCAAGAGGATAGACTTTAATCCCAAACGGCTCGAAAGACACCAAACCCTCTGACTCCGCGTTCCAGCGCGCCTCTTCAAATCGGAATGCAGCATCAAAGCAAAACTCAGAACTCAAGTACTAACACTTGAATAAACCAGAGGTCTAAGCACGCTTCCGCAGAACCCGGCGTCCGCCTGTTGCAGTCTCACTACCCGCCGGCACAGTTGCTTTCCTAGATCCTGAAACCGTAGTCTTCTTCGTTGCAGCAGGAGCTTGAGACCGCGCTGTAGACATCTTCTTCGCTGTAACGCTGGCAGTCGAGGCGGTATTTATTCTCCGCGACGAGCTAGTTTTGGCGACGGTTGTACCTGATGAGGCGGAAGATGAAACGCTACCTCTGCGGTCGGTTTGCCGAGTACCAGGTCGTGACAAGGGTGAGCGGATAGATCTTGGTCCTGCCGTGGCGGCCCTGCTTGCAGGACGTTTTGTTTGTGAAGATGGGGGCCGGGGCGGGACAGCGCCTCGTGATGAGCCCATGCGAGACGATGCGTAATTGCTCGTGGTAGACTTGAGAGGACTAGATGGTTTCAATGGTGACATGGGCCGAGAAAGATATGCAGAGGGTTGGGTTTTCTCGGGTGATCGTACAAGAGGAGATTGCGGGTAGGTTCTAGAGTTGGAGGACTTTGGGGAGAGAATTCTGTAGTCTGCTCCTCGAACCTCCTGCGAGACAATGCGCGAAGTGCCACCCGCTGTCCCGGCTTTGGTGCGTCGCTTGGGATTCTTGAGCACGTCCAGCTGCTCGCCTGATGCAGGAGCGTTTTCTTTGTCAGAGTAGATGCCGGCGGGACTACCGAGTACATTTAGCACCGTCGTAACATACACGACTAATGACACATACCTATGCTGCTTCCGCACACGTCGAGGACTTGGGCTAACAGTCGCAGCCTTCTTTCTACCGGACGCAGATATGGCCGTGAAGTTGCGGGATCCTTTAGCCGGGCTCCGGTATTTCCTTGGCGATGGGTTCTCCAGTTGAGCACGGAGAGAAGCATTGTGTTTTTCGAGCAGCTCGCCCATGTTCGCTTTTCGCAGGATCACGGGGATTCGATTGACGCGTCGTTCGATCCGGGCCCGCAAGTCTTGTGCCTGGAGAGCGTATTGTGCGCGGAGTTTGCGTGCTCGCTCCGTTACTACCCAGGTTAGCATCGACACCATGTCGCTATATTTCGGACAGCGTACTTTCGAGTTGCAAGTTATCCATCAGGGCCTGCTTCTGGCTTCGCGTAATGCGCAAGCGCTTTTTGGGGGGACTGTTTGTGGGCGTGGCATCCACGAGGCTGGGATACGCGTCGGCCATCTCGTGGGATTTGCGTTTAGATGTGGGACTCATTGCGTCAGTCAAAACTATTGTGACTGATATTAATAATCGAATAACTGGAGAGGACAAATTTCGCGACTCCTAGCGTTGTGGTGGTGGACGAAGATGTGGAGGAGAGAATGATGGAGTTGTGGTGTTGATGGGGAACAAGATAAACAAGCGCTGACTTAATTCGTCGTTAGCTTAGTGAGCTCCCTCAAGCCTCAACTCCTGCGAGTGACATCTCTTTGCGGCCCAGCTTCATCCTTCCACCATCATCCACTCTCACCTTACCCATTCTCAACCAACGGCTTTTGTTACGTCCGATTTTTTCTGTGCCTCTTCCCACACATATCCCGCACATCTGATTGACCCGCCAAGATGTCGCTTGAAGCTACGATGATCATGTTCGTCGCCCCTCGGCCCATCACCTAGCTCCGATTTCAGAGACAGCTAAACTATTACAGCGTTGACAACAGCGAAAGCAGCAGAAATGGAGACTACACGTAAGACCATGACACCTCTCCTACGCTCTTTCGAGTACCCGTTGCTAACCGACACAGCTCGACACGATGGCAAGCTCAGATCGACGCTGTCAGCGTCATCCACACAGCCAAGATGCGCGCACATCCCCAGTCCGCCGTAGGACTGATGAGTATGGGCGGGAAAGGCCCAGAAGTGCTATCAACATTCACTACTGACTTCGGTGGCATCCTGGCCGGACTGCACCGCACGAAGATCCACGGAACCGCCCACTTCACCTCGAGTATACAAGTAGCCGGTGTACGCTTCCTCTTACTATTACTGGTATATACCTATGCTGATGTGACGAATTCGATAGCTTGCACTC
The DNA here is from genome assembly GCA_003574815.1 of Aspergillus spinulosporus. Classification (NCBI taxonomy): domain Eukaryota; kingdom Fungi; phylum Ascomycota; class Eurotiomycetes; order Eurotiales; family Aspergillaceae; genus Aspergillus; species Aspergillus spinulosporus. Next base: position 889,580 of record QPHH01000003.1, on the reverse strand, counting down.
AAACACCGCTCCGAGAAGTCCCAGCGCCAACGCATCATCGTATTCTCCTGCTCCCCCATCGCCGAAGATGAGAAAACCCTTGTAAAGCTTGCCAAGAAAATGAAAAAGAACAACGTCTCCATAGACGTTATCGCCTTTGGCGACCTCGAGTCAGACCAGACTAAGAAACTCGAAGCTTTTGTCGACAACGTCAAAGGCGGCGACGGGTCTAACCTTGCCATAATCCCGCCCGGGCCAAATCTGCTCTCTGAGGAACTCCAGGCTTCGCCTATCCTTGGCGGTAATGGATCCGGTGGTGCTGGTGGTATGGGAGGCGGTGATGGTGGTGATAGCGGCGCGTTTGACCTGGACGCTGCAGCCGAAAACGACCCCGAGCTTGCCTTTGCGCTGCGTCTGTCGCTAGAGGAAGAGAAGAACCGACAGGAGAAGGAGAGGCGAGAGCGGGAGGCGCGAGAGGGCAAGGAGAATCTGGAGGGAATTCCAGAGGAGGGATCGTCGAGCAAGAAGGATAACGAGGATCCGGATAAGATGGATACCGCTTAGATGTTTCTATTTAACGTTAATGCATACCCGGCGCACCTACCTACCAAAACAAATCAGTCGTACTAGTAGTAAAAGCAAGGATTACCTGAAGATTATCGTCATTCGTATCGCCATACGTCTATCCAGCCTTGCTATCCCACTATTAACCCAGAGAAAATCAACAATCTAAGGTTAGATGGTTCTAAACAGCTAGGTACCTCGAACGCCTTCCATGATTTATGGACAACAAACGCAATCACCCCCGTCCTCTGAGGAATCCCCCCAGCCCCCTATCAAATCTTTCACACCTAACTGGCATCTCAATCTGATAAAATGGATTCTTCATCACATAGTCCGCATAGAGCTCATATATCCCCTTCATGACCACATCCACATTATCCATCAACGGGTCTGTAAATAGCAGGAACTTCGTCCCTGTGAGCGTTTGAAAACACGTCAATCGGAATTTGTCCGTTTCGAGCGTTTCGAGACCCGTTACCGGAAGATGAGGGTTCGGGCATGTCGTGGCGGGGTTTACGGAGGGGGATGGTGTGAGCGTTGTCGTTGAGAGGGTGGATGTGTGGGCGTGGTTTGACGTGGATGGTATGGGCGTTGATGGTGATGGTGAAGGCGACGATGTTCCGGCGCCGGAGGATAGAGGTATAGAGGAGGTGGGGGGGAGAGGGTTTGGGAGTTTAGGCGTTATGGAGCGGGTTATTGCGTGTACACTGTTGCATCTCATTATCAGCACACCTTTCATTTGCTTCTATTCCCTCCATCCAAATGGTAGGGCCAATTGAAGTGAAAGGGAGGTATTCAAAGAGTGTACCCATGAAATGTCCCTGCAAGGACCAAGTAATCGTTTGTAGAGAGCTTGCGCAAGCCAGGCTGGAACTCGCGCTGGTAGATCAGCCCGCCGGCTTTGTTGATTATAATTAGGGAGTAGACGGGCCTTCCACAACAGCTATTAGTATCTGTTCGCGCTTCTGGGTCGGTTGGCTGTGAGGGAGCAGGATGTACATGGTGATTTATTCAGATCAAGGCGATGAGAAGGGAGAGTGCAGTGCGGTGCGGTGCGTGTTCATGAGATTAGGTGCTCGGGCTGTTTTTTTGGGTCGTCAGGTTCAGTCTCGAGTAATGGTGAATTGCTGCGTTTGCTTTTTTGAAATTGATTGAGGCAAAAGGATCATATTCATCGGCGCAGCAATGGTAAGGGGAGATATGAGTATGGCTGGAGTTGGGTAATGAAGGCGGAAGTTGAAGCTCCAATGCGGAGATGGATTGTTTCCCGGGTCGCCTCTTTATTCAGCACCCAATGCAAGTGGAGTGTAAATAGATGGTAGATATGCACAAATATATACAAATCCTGGCACTTTCTTGTTAGATTATGCTTTAAACAGTCATTCCACGTCACCAAATAACTTCAAATTTTCATTACTACATCCATATTTACAAACAATCTTATTCACCTTCAATGTCTCTACCTAGTCAGAACCGCACTGAGTAACAATGATCCTGAATGAGGTAATGAACGTTGACTGTATGCCTAAGGCAGGCTTCCACTGAGCCTGGCCGGTTCAGATGTCCCAGTAGCAGAGAAGGTGCTATTCCACTATGATATTGATGCTGTTATTGCGCTGGTTTTGCGCTTGCTGATCTTTCTAATGCTGGTCCACTATTGATCGTAACAATGACTACAAGATCGAACGTCAAGACGAGTGTATGCTTTTTGAAAACCTGGTCTCATCTTGATGGTATATATAACTCGGGCAGAACATAAACCTCGCCGGTGGGCGCTGTCTCCATCCGGGTAGTCAATAATGTTTACTTTCGCAATGGATGCGAGCCAAGGACCAGGTAGCTGCTCAGTATTCCCTGGCTGTAAGTTGTATAGGTATGGATGATCTGACGTATTATCAGGGTTTGCTAGATCTCAAAGTCCAGTTATTAGGCCAGGCCCTTAGGCGAAGCGCTTGGAGGTTTACTGATGCAGTGTAGTCCATAATCAATTGAACCTGTTCCCAAAAAGCAAAGCACAGGAACTTCCGGTAAATGAAGAGAATTTAGATCTGAAGTGAGTGTCCCACTAGGTACCTATAGTCGAGCTCCAAATTTAAAGTATCTCAGAGCAGGCGTAGACCATCTACCATGCACATGTAGCCTTAACAAGAAATGAAGGTACGAATATCAGAGTGTAATCAGTATTTTGCCATTTTAGATGAAAAGCAAGTAATAAGAGCCCGCCCAGAGAGATATGTTATATCAAATCAAAAAGTAATACAGGATATCATCGCATCACATCATGAATCATAATCATGACCAAGACTGTATCCCAGGACGACCCAGCACCAAACCCAACCGAAAACAAATCCTTCAAACACGTATCAATAACCGAAGATAATATACAATAAACGATGAAATAGTTAGGAAAGAGACAATTGCGAAACAAAGAGAGGCTTTGTTGTAAGAGGAGAGCCAGACAAGCCCAAGATCATTTCCGCCGAAGACTAGCCAACTTCCATTCTCCATCGACACAACTCACAATTCCGTTATCTTCGGCCCACTTTCTCAACGGCAAATCCTCCTTTTCAGGTCCAGGATCGCGCTTCTCGTAATGTCTCGCCACGTGCTCCATGCGCTCCTTCCAAGCATTAGCCCCACGAAACTCCATATCACAGAACCCGCAGTGACTCAGTGTTGGTGGTTCCCGGAGCTGATGCCAGCACCGCTTAACCACTGCCTTGAGGGATTCTTCGAAGGAGTCTTTTTCGGACTGGGAGGCTGATGAGGCTTTGCGGGAAGACTTTGGTGCAGATGGGTTTGTGCTCCATGGGGAATGCATGCGGCGCTGATGCTGGATGAAGAGGTCTTTGCGGTTAAAATCGTTGATGAGGAGCGTTAGTGCGGTCGGCGGGGTTTGTGAGGACGACGAAGTTGGTGTTCGAAGTCTGGTAGGAGATGGGGAGCGATTGTTCAGACTGCAGCGACCGATGTCACATCTGTAGAAGCCTATCTGGATGTGCTGAGAGTTGACGTGACGCTTCCATTCGTTCTTCGAGGGAAAGGTGCTTTCGCAGCCATAGCGGGCGAAGCAGCATTCAAAGCGGCGGTCGGTGGTCTTTTTTGGCGTCTGTTTGGCTGTGGCTGCTTCGGCGCGGCTGGGTTTGGCCGCTGACTTTCTACGTGCCCTGCTACTGTGCTTCTGGACACGATCACCGGTCATCGGTCTGCGAGAGGGTAGAAGGGCTTCGCGCTCGCACTCGGCAGTAGAGGTGAAAGCGCGAGAGTTCTCGTTGGGTTGGTTGAACACTTGTAGGAGCATATAGTTCTGATCGGACGTTGCGTGAGTTGACTCGGGATGACTGATTGATTCTTGTTTGTAGAGGGTAGTCGATATCTCGGGGTATGAAGGTGATGGCGAGTTCTCAAAACTGGATGTGTATGATATAGAGTCATCGTAGCTGAGGGTTGACATGCAATTGCTCTGACAGTCTGTTTGAGGTGAGACGCTGCGCACGCTCTCGTCAAACGGCGACAAAGGACACCAATTTCCCATGTCTGAAGCAGAGGGGGGAGGAGGGTATCGCATTGGTCCGAATGAAGGAAATTGGGCATCCTTGACGGTAGCCTCTGCCGTAATGGGAACGTACTCCATCACAGCATCTGACATAGGAACCGCCGTTGCATTGGCAACGTGGTGAGAATAATACTGGGCCTCGACCTCTTGTGCAGTTGGAAGATGGTCTTGTACCGAGTAGTGATAATAGCCAGGGTAGTGGTAGTGATCCTCCATTGTTCAGCACAGACAGAAGGCTGATTGAGTCAAGTCAACAAAGGATGACAGTCGCAGGAACACCACGAGGCAAGTACAATGTTTTAGTTAAGCTTGAGCAAAACAATCGAGAGGGCCATGACTACGGCGGACCCATGGCGGCATTTATCCTCCGCTAGGCTCCCTGGCCCGAAGATATTTTCCTGGTGTGGTAAAAGCAGAAGCAAAAGCGCATTAGAGAGCACCGCGAATTGGCAAGTCTCGAATGAGCCTCAAGTCACCAATTCCTACCCTCCATCAGGACGAACAGGCACAATCTGCCAGTGGGAACTGGGAGTATGTCCCTGTCTGGCGTCTAGTGCCGACGGACGGACTTCATCGATACAGGATTAGGAGTGGACAGGACTAGTTAGGGCGGCTGCACTGGAGCCACCCCTTCCTTTTTCCTCTCCTTATTTTGAGGCAGTCTCCGGAATTTGATTTTTTTCGTGTCTAAATTGGCATAGGCACAAATCCATAGGCGTAAAATACGGGTACATGAGCGGGACAGATGGCTGACGGGTGCAGCGCCGCAAACGCCTGCGTCGTGGAGTGCAGTCCGCAAGACTCGTGGCCGCAGGACGAAGTTCATTACGAAACGATAACAGTACGGGACTCATGAGTTGAGCCTCAACCCGTCCAAAAGAGGACTTATCAGACGACGATATAGGGCGGAGCCGAGAGCAGCGGTTAGCGTGGCACTGGTGAATTTATCGTTGTCGTCATCTAGAGATGCGTGCACTGGTTCGTGCGTTTCTTTTTCTGCCCCCATCCCGGGCTTCCTCCATTGGGACTGACCAATCTTGGTATGAAGGATGCATGGTCCGAAGAATCCCGCAGAGGGTGGCTGGCAGGACTGGGCAGTGTTGGCCGAATGCGGTTTGCCCTGGTGAAAGGGCCCCCTTGCTCTGGGCCTCTGGCGTGAAAGACGGCGGCAACTTGGCGCAGATAACGAAGCGAAGATGACTGGGGCACGGGGACCAACGAAGAAGCGATCGGCGATGTCATGAGTGAAGCGTGCTAAATCTATCGAAGACGAGGTCGGAATTCGAGATGAGATGGTGGTGGTGGACTAGTGGTCGAAATCCGACCAGACCTGCTTTTGCACCTGAACCTCGTGTTCCAGCGCTAAACCCGAGCTTTCGACTGATGCAAACGAACAGCCCCCAAGAAGTCATGTTCTATTTAGAGCTCAGCTCAAGTCGCGAATGTATAGTTTGATTGGAAATTGTGAGTGCGAGTGTGCTTGGGTTGAGGATGGAGATGCCAGCTAATTGGGGCCTGGCCAAAGTGTCCCGGTGTTTGCCTGATCGGGGCATCCCCACGCGAGAGCTGATCCACTCCTTAGTGTTATGGGGCCTCTCAGACTTCTTAGATTGACGACATTGATTATCATTCTTCCGAGGATTCAGTTGACTCAAGATCACCCTCCATCAACCCCATCCCAGACCCAGACCTGTCTCCGACCGTCAGATTCCGCCAAGCCACGCCACCAGAACACTGGTTGGTCACTTAGCATGGCCCCTCTCCAGAATCGAGCCCTGTCAAGTAAGGCACACCCGATGATCACTCTAATATGGAGTAATCTGTACAATCGGCTATCTAGTGACTGACATCCTGTCCCGTTAGACTCCATATCGCAATCATACCGATCTGCCTTGGGCGCAGGCGCAGTGCAGCAGTAGTGCAAATGGTGCTTCGTCTTGGTCGCACAACATTGCTAGCTGCATCAGCTGAGATGAACCTTGGTATGCATCTCTCAGGGGCGAAACTCTGTCTACACCTCCGCTTATCATCTCGAGGTCAGAGATGGACAGTTAGGCGGGATCGAAACGGGCGCAAAGCTCTGCATGCTTATGGACGAATGAGCTTTCGGTGAAAAAGGAGGGCAAAAGCAAAGTAAGACATCCAAACCGCCAAATCAACGAAAACCATGACTCGGGCGGTGCGGGCGTCGTGCAGCGGCTATGCTCGGATGACTTGACGCAGAGCTCCGCCGGACCACGGATTCACTGCATATATCAGCATGCCATCTTATTCTCAACTTATCCAATTAGAGCTTCTGAGCGGCTGTCAGACTGACTGAAACTCAATTTCTCTCTGGTTAACTGGGACCTGAAGGTCTTGGCCAAGTTGTCTTGTATGGCTTATCTTGCCAGCCACACTTTTAGGTCTCAAGGCTTAGAAGCCCCTGCAGTTTCGTTGTCGTCTGGCATCCAAAGCAAAATCCTCGGATGGAACAGCTCTGTACTTGGATGCAATCGAACGTTTCAAACTAGCTTTGATGATGATAGTGGTAGTAGTTAGTCTGGGAATCCCCCCTCCAATGTTCCCATTAGATGAGTTACTGACAGATTGTCCGGCAATCTACAGGACGATTTCCTTTTCAGCGTCATTTTTTACCATCTTTCCCTCACTCCCGCTGGAGACTGGTCCGACCGCCAGAATAAGCTGTTGACCACCCTGGCATGCGGTCATTATCAAAAAGCAGTGTTTGGGTTGGGCTCATAGGGGTCTTCATAGGTGCCGAACCGGATCTTACTGGTCTAAAGATCTAGACAGCAGTGCAGTCCGCTGGCTCCCAAATCTGGAGAGTGACTGTCCTCCGAGTCGCCGAGACGCCGGGACTTATTACACCACAATAAGAGTGAAACGCCAAAATGAGAGCTGGACGACAGTGTTGATGATAAGGCTGGCACTGGCTGATGAAGGATCTATCTTCGGCGGTTGATAACATGGTGGACAATATTCGAAGACTGCACCGACGATGCCTTAGCTGTGGCAGCTCACGACCAAGACGCATGGAGATTTCCCTTTTTTCTGCTTTGCTGGAGACACCAAGAACTGTTTGCGTTGAGACGACACCGATAAATACGCTTGGCCCGAGTTTGGTAGCGGAAAGTAGCTCTCTGTCCAAGAGGGACCTAGACGAGGAAGCGTGGAAGGTCCTTCTCTCCAACACATATTTTTGAGAAGAAGGTTTCCTGTCTACTTTCTACTCGCTGTAGTTGCTTCTTCAAATCTTGAAATACAGGTGGATTCCTTCCAGCCTGGCCGACACAATGAAAAGTCCAGCGCAAATACCCAATTTAACGGTCTCTAGTTCTGAGTCTCTCGGTAAGTCAGGGTCGCCCTTGGAGGGTAAGCCGGAAAGTGACCTTCGCCCCATCAAAAATGTCCACGTCCAGCCTTGGAAGGATGGTCTGAGTCAGCCAAAGATCCAGACGGGAGTTGGTGATTGTAAGAATATAAGGTAGCTGCTTTTTCAACTGCCTTATACATACTTGGAAGCTTCCCTAGGGCCAGTTAGCGGTAAACAAACAGGCCGGCTGAACCGATTGCTCCCAGCTATATGGTATGATTGACAATATTTTATAATTCTAATATACTAACATAAGCCACAGCTGCTTCAGCGATCAGGCCGTGTGTCTGCGTCGGTATGATAAGATAACCGAGTCATGACCCAATATCGTTTACCCACTTGGAGCCCTGTTACGCTACTTGCTCGGTTTACGCGCATATTGTCCTGCATTTTCGACGGCAGTATTTGGGATGGCCGTCACCCTTCTAACAATGCCCGGTTTAAAATTGTTGCTGGAGTGTATGCAGATGAAGCAGCGATCTAGCTCGGGGCGACTCATGATGCCGATGTTACTGATCAACAGGTCAGGGCACCCTCGAGTAAGACCAGATACGGCATTTCACAATGGTACTGGAGTACCCAGCACAACGAACAATCAGCAAACGCAAGTAAGGTTTGATTTGTGGGTGAAAGAGCAAGCGGGAATCTAACCGGCGGCCCTGCAAGTCCTTCGGCCCTTCCTATTTCGGTGAATGGGTGGCCTTCGCCGCTTCAGCACTGTCCCGTGTAGTCCTGGGGAGTACCAAGAAGGCGTGTTTGCAACCGCAACGTCGGGCACAGTTCTAATTTCCACGGACTGAGATAAAACGAATGGTGTCTTCCTACTGCATTCACATTGTCACAGCGCATCAGCAAACCAGACCTCGAATTTGATTTGCATCTATCTTGACATACGTGCGGAATGTTTTGTTGCCGGTATACAGATCATGGTTTTATACGGAACAGTACAGCTCTCGTTTTCTTCTCGGCATCAGATCCGTCTTCAGGTAGACTAGCATGTGAAGGTGGCTTTAGACCAAGGGAATGCTAGATTCTCGTAAACGTCTTCCGTCGGTCCTGATTCCCATATATCTGACCAACATCATCAGAGCTTCCTCTCGCTAACTCTTAATTACAGCAGCAGCAGCTTATTCTAGAGAGTAAGTAAATATACATGAACCTGACGCTTTGTCCAAGGTTTTTGGCACTGACCACATTCGGGGCGCCGATGCTGGGGATTAGCTGAGTTGGGGAGCTTGAAATCTCCGTATGTTGACTGGCAGTCCTTCTGGGAAGTCAAGCTTCTAGGCAGTCAACTAACTTTATCAAGCTGGGCAGGCTATCGCTGGTGCCAGCCACTATAATCTGATATCGCGGATTCCCTCCGCAGTTTAAGGCTGGCGTTCCCCGCAATTCGGCCTGTGACCCAAAAACAATATCGCCCGCCAGTGAACCTAGCGCCGTTCCCCGCATTTCAAGCTGATCTTCAGCCGAGAATGACGCATATGCCGGGTCTATTTCCGCTAGTGAGGACAAGGTGGCTTTGATACGCGATGGTTGTTGCGGGATTGAGATAGGGTTGGCAGGGCAGCTCGGAATTCAGCAGCGGTTCCGATATCACTTATCACATATCTCTCTATCAACATGGCCAGCAACCCCGACTATTATGTAACTGTTCCGACGGCGAGCTGGTGCCTTTGGTTCTGGTTCTTAATAGCCATCAGTCCCAGTTCGCTTATTGTGGACCTTGGTCTCAACCGTGGTTGATAACTCCTCGTTGGTCGATTCACAATATCACGACGGTCATGGATACAGTCCAAGAATCCAAGCCATCAGCTTTCAAAGCCGACCATGAAGCAACATCTATTCCAGATGCTGAGTTGGCGAAGGGCGAAGTGGGCATAGCAGACCAGCTGGAGATGCCCATGAAGCGCAAGTTCAACATCCTGAGTATCATCGCTGTGGGTTACAACATCTCGAACAGCTGGGTTGCTATCGCCGCCAGCTTTGCCATCGCTATCCAGTCAGGCGGTGCCTTGTCTTTGCTTTATGGCATCATTGTCGTCACCTTTGCCATGCTCTGCACGGGCGTGACACTCGCTGAACTTGCCAGCGTCTATCCTACCGCTGGTGGGCAGTACCACTTCACATCCATTTTAGCCTCTCGCCGATGGAGTCGAGGAATGTCGTACTTCAGCGGTCTCGCGGCCATATTCTCTTGGATTTGTTTGGGTGCGTCGATTGGACTGTCAGCGACGAACGCTCTTATGGCGATCATTATTCGCTGGCAACCCGCGTATCAGCCCCAATCGTGGCATTATTTTCTTGTCTATCAGCTATTAAATATACTCGTCGTGATATACAATACGTACCTCGCCAACAAGACGCTCTGGATGTACAATATTGGATGTAAGTTCCTCCCCTCCAAATCGGCTTGATTAGTTGCCGCTAACAGCCATGCTCTCGCTCCAGTTGCTCTCTCCATTTCCACCTTTATTGCCATTACAGTTGCTTGTCCAGCTCGGTCGGAAGTTCACGTTGACTCAAAGGAAATCTGGGCCATTATGACCAATGGTACCGGTTGGTCAGATGGCATATCCTTCTTAACAGGCTTGTCAACGCCCCAGTTCATGCTGTCCGGTATCGACGCCACGCTCCATCTTGCAGAGGAGTGTCTTGACCCCGAACGCGTCGTACCAAAGGCAGTGCTGGCCACCGTCATTGTAGGGTTTCTCACTGCTTTCCCCTTTGCTATCGCGATCAGCTACAGCTATCGTGACGTTGCAGAGTCGTTGTCCACCAAGACTGGGTGAGAATGCACTCAACCCCATGCCCAATATACCTGAAAGAAGTTCCTAATTGGTGGATAATCCAGGTTCCCTATCTACTTCATTTGGGAAAAAGCCACACATTCCCCGGCCGCCGCAACTGTCTTCATGGCTTGCCTATTTGTCATTTCATGTGTTGCATTCAATGCTGTGCACCAAACAGCTTCGAGGCTCACCTGGTCCTTTGCTCGCGATGATGCCCTTTTCTTCTCGAAGAAACTCTCATCCGTCCACCATTCCCTCGGCGTACCCGTTTACGCACTTGTGCTCGATGGGATTCTTGTCTTCCTTGTCGGGATTGTCTACATATGCTCCTCAACCGGTAAACCAGTCTCTCACAACTTACCGTCCCAGACAACATGTAAGTTAACAGTAAATATAGCCTTCAATTCCTTCATCAGTACCACCGTCATTGTCGCGCAAGTCTCCTTTGCCATTCCCGCCCTCCTCGTGATCCTTCGCCGCCGGTCAACTCACTTCCTGCCTGAAAGACGACCATTCAAGGTCCCAAATGTGGTGGGATATATCTGTAATGTGGTCTGTATTATCTGGGCGGTCATATTGACGGTTTTCTTCTGCTTTCCCGCCGCCCTTCCAGTCACGGGGGGAAATATGAGTAAGTTGCCCATTATCATACTGATTGACGGTCGGCTGCTAATTATACCGGTAGATTATGCGTCGGTCGTGTTGGTCGTGATGCTTATTATAGGAGTTGTGAATTGGTTTTCTTACGCGAAGGGCCATTATCACGGGCCAAGGCTGGAGATGTAGGCTAGTCTGATATACGTACCGATATATTGAGAAAGCTCCTTATGTCCCTTTGCGTAATACCATGTTCTACCAGTGGACTAACAGTGGACAACTCAAGAACACTTATTGGCCCTAGCTTGTCTGTGAAGCGGGAAATCCTCCGAGATCTCAGATCAAACTGAAATCCAAGTGGCTCACGTCAGATTTGTAGTCTCGTCGCCAATTGTTGGCGAGTACATATGCTTCATACTCATGAAATATACCCGATGCCACCCTTAGGTTAATGTAGCAAGTACTTGGGAATCCATCTGAGTCCCTCAGTCGGACCCTGGCTTCCCGGTTCCCATCATATAAGTCTATCAGCGAGATTGTGATTTGCATAATTGGGTGCATTATCCTAATGAGGCTAGATCCGGGGCTGGGCTGATGGGGCCACTGCCTAATGAATACGAAAATACGACTTGACGATTCGGTCTCGGACTCCGGTCGGGAAGCTGAGGACACCGTTCTGTCTAACACTGATGTTATTTTGATAGTCTCCATCCAAACTGGTCAGGCAACACTGCCCTTCTAATGTCGGAAGTGCTGGTATCGACTGGGTGTATCTTTCTAGTTGGCTGATCGTTCCCGATCCACCAAGATCAAGGTCCACTCCTGTCAGCCCCGGATTCTCGATAGCCCGACCCAGTATGGAGTCACCACTGTGTATGGGGCGGATCCAGTGTAAGAACTTAATGCCACCGACTAGTTCGGAGTACAAGGCTGCAGTGTGGAATTTATTTTCCTATCGGAATTTATCTCTTAATATTCTGAAGCCAAGCCTCTACTCGTATTGGCCAATCGAAAGCATGGAACTGGATTGGCATACATCCTACCTGGGGGGCCTTGAGCTGCACCCTCCATCGGGCCGGCTGCTCTTGGGTCCTTGTCCCTGTTTGTTAGTCACTTGCTCTTCTGCTCGGATGCTGCCTTTCCGGGATCCGTTCTCAGATCTTATGCGACTTTATCCCAGCTGTCCTCTTTCTCTTCTTGATGGCCTGTAGGTTCGCTGTTCGACTCTCGCTACTTAACCTTCGGTCTTTCCCTAAAGACTTCCGTCTTTTCACTCCACCCCCCTGTCTCGATTTGCTAGACTATGTCTGTGATATTCTGGCAGACTGACCTCGCGTGATGTCTTCTCAGCCACCACCTCCAGCGCCCTCTGGGGACGTTGCCCCTCCTGGTGCGGTGCAGCAGGCCTCCGAGGCCATCAGCAGGATAGCAGATGACAACGGGGCGTCAGGCACAGGAAAAGAAAAAGCAGAGAGTTCTGATATTACGTGTGCCAGCTCAGAGAAAGATATCGACCGTGGCAGAAAAGATATCGACCAAGAAAGCGAGCTGAAGATCACTGCCCTTGCGCGGAATTTATCCCGTCTCTCACAGAAGAGCAGCGCCGTTGACGGCACAAACACCTTTCTCGACTCTTCCAGCGACCCCGAACTCGATCCTAACTCTGACCAGTTTAATGCTCGCAAATGGACAAAGAACTTCCTCTCGGTTGCCAATCGCGACCCAGACCGTTACCCCCGCCGCACTGCGGGAGTCTCCTTTCGCAATCTGAGTGCCTTCGGCTATGGAACGGCAGCTGATTACCAGATGGATGTCGCGAATATGTGGCTCAAGGGGCTTGGATGGATTCGTCGGAAGCTTGGTTTCGTAGATAGGGTCCGCATTGACATCTTGCGCGACTTTGAAGGCTTTGTTCGGAGTGGTGAGATGCTGGTGGTCCTTGGGCGACCCGGAAGGTAACACAGCGCTCGCTCCTAGCTCAATTTTCCGGGTGTTGCTTACTTCTTTTTCGTTTTTTAGTGGGTGTTCTACGTTTCTCAAAACGATTGCCGGAGAGACTCACGGCCTTTGGCTTGACGACGGGACGGATATACAATATCAAGGAATTTCATGGGACGAGATGCACAGTCGGTTCCGCGGGGAGGTGATCTACCAGGCTGAAACCGAGATTCACTTCCCCAATCTCACCGCTGGCGAGACTCTACTCTTTGCCGCACAGGCTCGTACTCCGGCCAACCGTTTTCCTGGTGTTACTCGAGACCAGTACGCTCATCACATGCGCGATGTTACCATGGCGATGCTAGGACTAAGTCATACAATGAATACGATGGTTGGGAACGAGTTCATACGAGGCGTATCTGGAGGAGAAAGAAAACGAGTCAGTATTGCAGAAACGATCCTTTGTGGCTGTCCATTACAGTGCTGGGATAATTCGACCAGAGGTCTCGACAGCTCAACCGCTCTTGTAGGTGAACTCCGGTCTGTCCTCTACTGTCTCTAACTCTGGAAAGGAATTTGTTCGGAACCTACGTCTTTCCACGGAATATACAGGTTCAACAGCTATTGTGGCCATCTACCAGGCGAGCCAAGCAATTTACGATGTGTTCGACAAAGCAATTGTCCTGTACGAGGGTCGGCAGATATACTTTGGGAGTGCTTCTGATGCTAGACGATTTTTTATCGAGATGGGATTCGAATGCCCCGACAGGCAGACCACTGCCGACTTCCTGACATCCCTGACTAGTCCCACCGAGCGCCTCGTACGAAAGGGCTTCGAGAATCTTGTTCCCCGGACACCGGATGAGTTCGCGGAGCGATGGAAGCAAAGTGCGGAGCGCAAGAGGTTGCTTGAGGAAATTGAGGCTTTTCAGAGGGAACATCCCCTTGGCGGCAGCAAGTACGAGGAATTCACTCGTTCTCGAGCAGCAGAAAAGGCCAAGGGCACCCGTGCTGCTTCGCCTTACACACTCTCCTACCCAATGCAGATACGTCTGTGCTTGTCGAGAGGCTTTCTTCGTCTAAAGGGTGATATGAGCATGACCCTTGCTACCACTATTGGCAACAGTATCATGGCGTTGATCATCTCAAGTATCTTTTACAACATGAATGGCACGACAGAGAAATTCTTCTCGCGTGGGGCCTTGTTATTCTTCGCTATTTTGCTCAACGCATTCTCCAGCGCATTGGAAATCTTGACTCTCTGGCAGCAGCGGCCAATTGTGGAAAAACACTACAAGTATGCGCTGTATCATCCGTCCGCAGAAGCGATCAGCTCAATGATTGTCGACTTGCCAGCCAAGATACTCGTATCGATCGTTTTCAACATTATACTTTATTTCATGACGAACCTACGACGCACAGCAGGCCATTTCTTCGTCTTCTACCTATTTTCATTCACGACGACACTGACAATGTCCAACATTTTCCGTTGGATTGGTGCAATTTCTCGGTCTATGGCGCAGGCAATGGTTCCCTCATCGATATTCATGTTGATCCTCGTTATTTACACAGGATTCACAATTCCTGTGCGCAATATGCATCCCTGGTTCAGATGGCTCAACTATCTCAACCCCATTGGTGTAAGTATTCTTCACAACGTGCTAGGTACGCTGCTAACTTCTCTCAGTATGCTTTTGAGTCTCTTATGGTCAATGAGTTTAGCGGCCGGAGATTTGACTGTGCAGTGTATGTTCCGGACGGGCAGGGATACGCTGACGTCCCTCTGTCATCGAAAATTTGTTCTGGGCGTGGAGCTGTAGCTGGAGAGGACTACATCGATGGTGACACCTACTTGAATACCTCATTCCAGTATTACAGGTCCCATTTGTGGAGAAACTATGGAATTCTTCTGGCCTTCATGTTCTTCTTTTTGGCAGCCTATATCATCTGCAGTGAATTGGTCCGGGCCAAGCCTTCGAAGGGAGAGATTCTTGTCTTCCCAAGGGGCAAGATCCCAGCTTTCGCCAAGGAAGTTCGACGTGATGAAGAGGACGCACAGAAAGTGGAAAAGCCCCAGGTTGTCGGTGAGAAGAGTGACGATCATGTCGGAGCAATCTCGAAACAAACTGCGATCTTCCACTGGCAGGATGTGTGCTATGATATTAAGATCAAAGGAGAAAATCGTCGTATCCTTGATCATATTGATGGCTGGGTGAAGCCAGGGACTCTGACAGCCTTGATGGGAGTCACTGGAGCTGGCAAGACCTCTTTATTGGATGTTCTGGCGGATCGCGTGACGATGGGTGTGATTACTGGAGAGATGCTGGTAGACGGACGTCTACGGGATGACTCGTTCCAGCGCAAGACGGGCTATGTCCAGCAACAAGACCTGCATCTAGAGACTAGCACTGTCCGTGAGGCGCTAATTTTCAGCGCGATGCTCCGTCAGCCAGCCAGTACTCCACGAAAAGAGAAACTTGCTTATGTGGAAGAAGTCATCAAGATGCTTGGCATGGAAGAGTATGCAGAGGCTGTGGTTGGTATCCTAGGGGAAGGCTTGAACGTGGAGCAAAGGAAGCGCCTTACTATTGGAGTGGAACTCGCAGCCAAACCTGATCTTCTTCTCTTCTTTGATGAGCCAACGTCTGGTCTGGACAGTCAGACAGCCTGGTCTATTTGCTCGCTAATGAGGAAGCTTGCCGATCATGGTCAGGCAATTTTATGTACAATTCACCAGCCGTCCGCTATTCTGATGCAGCAATTCGATCGGCTCCTATTCTTGGCCAAAGGTGGAAAGACCATATACTTTGGTGAGCTTGGTGAGAATATGGGGACTCTGATCGAGTATTTTGAGAAGAAAGGCTCTACTCCTTGCCCAAAGAATGCCAATCCTGCTGAATGGATGTTGGAGGTTATTGGTGCGGCGCCAGGGTCTCATGCAGACAGGGACTGGTCTGAGGTGTGGAACCAAAGCCCTGAACGCGAGCAAGTACGCGCAGAGCTGGCACGGATGAAGGCCGAGCTCTTACAGAAGCCAGAGCCTCCGAGGACGCCTGAGTATGGAGAGTTCGCAATGCCGCTCTGGTCACAGTTTCTCATTTGTCTAGAGCGAATGTTTCAGCAGTACTGGCGCAGTCCATCCTATATTTATTCCAAGACCACCATGTGTGTGATTCCGGTATGTTTTCTTCTAAGCCTGGAACGTGAAAGGAAACTGATGATGTAGCCTATTTTCATTGGATTTACGTTTTGGAGAGAGCCGCTCAGTCTCCAGGGAATGCAGAACCAAATGTTTGCCATCTTCATGTTACTTGTTATCTTTCCAAACCTCGTTCAAC
Source organism: Aspergillus spinulosporus (assembly GCA_003574815.1). Classification (NCBI taxonomy): domain Eukaryota; kingdom Fungi; phylum Ascomycota; class Eurotiomycetes; order Eurotiales; family Aspergillaceae; genus Aspergillus; species Aspergillus spinulosporus. Next base: position 873,440 of record QPHH01000003.1, on the reverse strand, counting down.
AGATGATGCCGTACTTTGTCACGCAGCGTGCGTTGTATGAGGTGCGGGAGAGACCGTCCAAGGCGTATTCGTGGAAAGCCTTCATGATGGCCAGTATCTGTGTTGAGCTTCCTTGGAACATCTTGATGGCCGTACCAGCATACTTCTGCTGGTACTATCCCATTGGGCTCTATCGCAACGCCGGTCCTGGCGAGACGGTCGAGAGAGGAGGCACGATGTTTCTGCTGATTTTGATTTTCATGATGTTCACATCAACCTTCAGCTCCATGGTCATTGCTGGGATCGAGCACCCGGATACGGGTAGCAACATCGCCCAGTTGCTGTTCTCGTTATGTCTCATTTTCAACGGGTAAGTGGTCCTTCTGGTGCCACCACTCAATACTAACAGCTCAGTGTACTTGCAACCCCCCAAGCTATGCCTAGATTCTGGATCTTCATGTATCGCGTTTCACCATTTACCTACCTAGTATCGTCGGTATTATCCACTGGCCTGTCAGGAGCTGAAGTAGAATGTTCCGACATTGAAATTCTCAAAATCCCACCTCCAGATGGACAAAACTGCACGTCGTATCTCGGCCCCTATGCCGAAGCAATCGGCGCCAATCTACTTAGCGATGCTCCTAATGGTGACTGCCGGCTCTGCAGTATCTCCTCAACGGATCAATTCCTCCAGTCGCTGAATATCAACCCTGATGACAACTGGCGCAATGTGGGGCTTCTGTTCATCTATATCGTCTTCAATGCCATTGCGGCTGTTTTCCTTTATTGGCTGGTTCGTGTACCGAAAAAGAAGTCGCAGCAGGTGAAAAAGCAGTAGGAGGGGAGCGAAAAGAATCAGGAAGGCTAGTGTGATGACGTCTTCTAGAGTATGGCTGAACTGAGCTGTTAACTATCGTCATGTCATATGTTACTTCAAGGTAGATTATATCTCCGCTCATACACATGATATATCCCGATGGTTATGGCTTATCAGTCTCATATACTATAAAGTGCCACGCTCATGTTTAGCTTATTCTGCTGTAGTTGATCCCGTACCGCCAGAGCGCATCCTACGCTGGGATTCTGGTAGGGAGTAGCCACCAAGCTGCAGCTCTCCCTCGTACCTTGATGTTTCCACCACAGCTTGTGTGTATTCTACCACTTAAACCAGGTCATTTCAGGCAAAGATTGTGTACCTGAGTTACTTACAATGGCGGCTCCCGCTCGAATGATTCCAGATCTCTGATCCGTACAAACTGGACCTGTCTGAATCGATGAGGCTCTGTTTGATCAGAGAATTCGAGAACCGGAAACAGCGATATGGGGACTGAATGGTCCTTCTACAGCGATATTAAAATAAATAAACGCAGGCATGATATCAGGTAGAAAAGTGCATTGAAACCGGAGCAACACAAAGCGAAGGCAATATACAGTCCCCCAGGTCCACCCGTATTCAATCCATAAGCGGCATTAGAGAGTATAGAAGGCGACGCGACGCGACAGAAATATAAAATAGTAAGCGCCTTCAACCGAGTATCCAATATCCAGTAATCAGTAATCAGTATCCAGAAGATCAGAGCATTCCGACACAGCTCCACATAGTTAAACCGGGAACCTCAATGCGGGATATTCAATGGAGCCAGTCTTTTTGTCAGATGAGGAGATCGAGACGGAAAATCGCTGGAGGTTTCACAGAGTAAGGTATCGTATCCAGTCGAGTAGTCTAGTACGGCGGAAGTGCGACAGATAGCCGGCAGGGAACGGGTGGTATAATATGCTGAAGTCTCGTCTCGTCGCGTCTCGTTGGGGTCGTATCAATCAATTCATTTAGCACATCTCGCAACACTCAATGCAGTCGAAGCAGCATTCACAGGTTTCCTCGCAGAGGAAGCAGCAGCAGAGGGTTGCCAAACTAAAAAGAAAAGAAAAAAAACCCAACAGTTAGCAGCAGAATAGCGATGCGAAAGCAAAGAATTACTGGAGGAGTTGGCTTACCAAGCACCTAGACACCCGCGATCTTTCTTTTGCCGGGGAGGTTGCTGCTGGTACACCATTTGTGGCTGCGCGGGGAAAGGATTTAGTCAGTTCTTTTCCGGTTCATATTAATCATGAAAAGTAAATCGAAACTAGGTAGCATACCGGTGGGGGTCCTTGCGGATAAGGCTGCTGATAGCCTTGAGGAGGGTAGTAGGGCTGTTGCGGTTGCTGGTAGTGACCCTGCGGCGGGTAACCGCCCTGGTAGCTAATTGAGCGAACCAAGTCAGTACGGTATAATTTAAGATGACAGACAAAGCGCGAGAAGTTGTTTCAAGTCAAGTCGCAAATCGCAAGTCAGAATCCGTGGAGATAACGGACAATGATAGCGACGGATTCCAGCTTCGACAAGCCTCAACTCGAGTTTTGCGCGGTCGCGCAGCGCAGAAGCAGATAGAACTCTCAATATTGAGGCGAAATCAAAAGCGGAGAGGGGACAGATCGCTTACGCATGCTGAGGCTGAGGGGGTCCCTGGTTGTAATAGTCTCTGGCGGACATGATTATGCGGCGAGAAAAGGGAGTTCAGGTTACAGTAACTTGTAGACGCAGTCAGTCAAGATTCGAGATCGACGAAGACGAGAAAAAGCAGATGACGACGGCTCTCGACATATGGGGTGAGCACTAACAGAGGGCCAATGACCACGGGAGATTCTCGCACCTAAGAAAATGCCAAGTTTTAGTGACTGAGCAGAGCTCAGAAGGCAAGCTGAGAGCGACGGAGGCTGAGCGATCGGGAGGGGTTGATGAGGAGTCGAGGAGTGTACGTAGGAGAGAACAAGAAGAGACGAGGCAAGGTTAGAGTTATGGCTGGAAATTGGGCGCGAAGAGAAGATATATTAATCAATATAAACAGCGATGCTAATTATTGTTCGGTTCGTTACGGCGGCACCTTTGCCGTTGGGTTCAAATGCTGGGACTTGTTTGAATGGGGTATGAACGCCATTCTAAGGTTCTGCCATGGAGTGGTGCGGTGGCGGTGTAGTGCCGGTTTACCGCCCGGCGATAAGAATCACCTGGTGAGAGCATAACCCGGTATAGACTGTTAGTAATTATGAAGAGCATAAACTATCTTCCGACCAGACACCTTGGCACCACATCTACCGTAACCAAATATAACCGTGAATAATGGAAGGGCTGTTTGCGTCAATTTTGTCAGGGAGGGGAAAGAGAACTCTAAAGGTTCTTTTTAAAGTCTAAATACGTTTCATTCCGTATTTTGTAAGTGTTCTCCAGCGAGTGCAGCGCATATTTGCATGAGAAACATCAACGCTATTGGTTAGCTCTAGATACCGCAGGCCACACATATTCCTAAGCAGATTATATATTCGACAGACATGGTATAAGGAGTTTGTAGTAGCCTTAATCTGGATGAGGTCCAATAGCCAGTTCGGCAAATGAGACAGTGAAAATCTAAAGGAATGCACGCTAAAATATCGCAGTTGCTACCACATACGTAATCTTCTTCCCTCCTACATCAGCGACATTACTACAAGGTAGAATAATTTGATTATGGTGTTTCATAAAAGTTAATAGTTACAAGTCATACGGAGTACAACGTTATACATCCCGTGTCTCAGCCACAACAGTCCACAAGTCCTACGCCAAGCTCAACTGCGCCACAGTCGCGCGCGTTGATCTATAATAAGAATGATTCGGAATGGCTGCTCAGTACCATAGCCCGACCCCATGCGTGGCTTAAAAAAACGAGAGGATGATAGCGAGCTAGCAGTCGCCGGTTCCTGCTAGGCACCTGGGAACCAGGAGCGCCGGCAATGAATGTGCGTTGCACGTATCAATCATGAGGATTCAAGTTGATCGAGCCAACCGACTCTGCTGGCTTGCTGCTGTCCTTGCTCGTTTTCTCACCGAAGTTCAGTTCAGTTCCTGCGCACTTAGTAATAAATGTAGACCTACAGGACAAGCCTGCCTGTGGCTAGTATAGTAGTGTAGTGAAGAAGATTGGAGGTTACCAAAGTCCCTGCAGTGATGCATCGGGAAAATTAGTAGCTCATCTTGCTTTCCCACCGTTGATGCGGTCTGGGTTTAGTTGAGTTGTTGTTCTTAGGCGTGCTCGCCGAATCAGTATATTCTGGATGTATAGTCTCGTGGACTGCTTCGCTGCTCATCATCACACATTATGTCGTATCCCTCCTTGAGGGGGATTACGAGGCCGCGATTCGACCTGTAGGCCCTCAATAAGGTAAAAGTCGGAAACGAGTTGCCCGTGAAAAGATATAAAAGAATAGAAATAATAAAAGTGAATAAGAAAACATGTCCCACAAGCTTGTGGAACAATGAAACGAGAAAAAGTGAGGATGAAAGATAAAGAAGGGAAAAAGTATAGTCAAAGGCGAAAAGGCATAAGCACCAACTCCGACGATGTACTTGGTAAAACACAAGGTGCGAATATAAATTGGAAAGTCATCGAACATTCCTAAAATATAAGCATCAGACATACGAGGTGACTTCAGGGACCAGAGGTTGAGAATCAAGGTAGCAGGTGTTCTCAAACGACGGATACGAATTCGTCGCAGGGAACGAAGTAAAGGAATCGTAACTGTTCATGCCGGTTGATTCCGTGCCCTGCGAAGGCAAGTCCTCAGAGGCGAGCGGTTCAAATGAAGATTCGTCTAGCGGATTGGTCGGAGCAGGTACAATATCATCAACTAGTCCGTCCGCATCGAGAGGATACATCTGAGCGTTTTCGACAACAATCTCCTCTTTCTGGACCATCCAGTGCTTCAAGATATCCATAGGCGGATGAGTGCCACCTCCTTTGCCACCACGTTTCTCGCTGTCTTTTCCGCGTCCACCGCGGCCCCGCTGGCAAGGATTGAAATGGGTACGACGAAGGTGAGCAGCAGCATTGTAGTTGGCTCCGTACCGCTTTCCGTTCCGACAAGCCTTGCAGTTCGCAAGGAACTTTTTGTCCGGAGAGATGTCGACGCACACCCAGACTTTTCGTACGACGGCATGAACACGCTCAATGTGACGACGAAGCTCATGTTCTCCGTGAAAGCCATCGGGCTGGTCGTTGCACATGGTACAATATGTTTTTTGTCGAGGTGGACGTTGGATTGAGGCTTTGGGAATGGCGGCAACCTCTTTGGAAGTGCCGTCTGATGATGATATACGGATCATCTTATGCTCTGCCACTTTCGGCGGTGTGGTCTTGAGTGTCTCTGTCTTGGGAGCAATAGGCCTTGCGCTATGCACAATCTGCTCCTGTGCCCTTCGAGCAGCCCTAGAAGGCGTACTTGACGCGGCGTCGGCCTCTACAGGCGCCGAAGCTTTTACCTCGCCGACTGAGGAGGGAGGAACGAAGGTCATTGAGGTAGCAGGAGGGGCAGAACAGGAGTATGGCAGAGATATTGATGGATCGACCATGTTGAATGGGGCATGGGGGATCATTTGTGGAGTAGGAGAGACAGTGCTGGCGAGGGGAACATTCACAGGTGTGGAGGAAGGGAAGGTAGATGAAGGAACAGCAAAGGGATAATCTGAGCCAAGACTCGGTCCCGACGAGTCGAAGCGCATCATACCCATAGTTCCGCATAGGGAATCTGTTGTTCTGCTGCGACTCATGGGGACGGATTGAGCGGGTGCCGTAGCCAAAGAACTGTCGCCGCTCATCTGCCCTTGAAAGAACTGGCTGGGAAATGAACTCGGATTTGTTCCACTAATCTGCACAGGACTCGCTGGAAATGCCATTGTACTCGGAGATACGTTCGTCTGGCCCTCAAAACCGCCCAAACATTGCTTCGTGAACTCGGCCGGTGAGTACTCGCTGACGTTCTGCAGGCGGCGATGGTATCCAGGAGAGTGTCGAAATTGGGCCATGGACGCCGTAGAATGCTGGTACGATACTGGAACCTGTTGACTCTGCGAACGAACCATAGCTGGCGGTTGGGAGACGGATCCAGGACCGGAGGAAGGATGTGTGGTGTCCGTCTGCGACATTGTTCTCGAAAGCTGCCAGGACGATTCCGGAGCTGCTGGGGAGGACGCATGGGAGAGATCGCGTTTCAGGACAACGCGCTCTGGAGGATCCGGAGTCTGCCAAGTGTCAATCCAGGGACTGTTGGCGGGAGAGTAGAGGATGAGGATTGGAGAGGTGAGAAAGGTAGCGCAGCAGGAACAAGCATGGGTGGGGACGAGAGATGCAGCGGGACGGAAGGAGAGGACCAGAGTAGAGCACGTACGGTGACTCGCCGCTTTGTCGGAGGAGGGCCAGAACCAGGTAATGTCCGAGGAGTCTCCTGTCGTGTCCGCTTCCCAGATTTCTCAAAAGAGGTGTCGTGGCCAAGGATGCTGGAACCCGAGACTGGTCGGTACGCGGGAGAGGTCGGTGACACCGCGGTCGTAGTAGGCATGAACTGACTCAGTCGCTGACTCCAAAGTTGATTTCGCTCTGACTCCGGAAGGTGGGAGTGTTGCTCCAAAAATGCGTCCCGATATCCAGATATGGCCCTCGTAAAGAGTTCGTCGTCGGCCAAGGTGACTGCTGACATGCTGTTGTGCTCCTTCGTCTCTTGGATCAATGGATGGAACTGCGGTCAGCGAGAACAGTTTGGGACTGATGGGGCTGATGTCATTGTTAGTATGAAGTGAAAGGCGCCTCCAAGGTACGACTCTCATGGTGAAAGAGGCAGTAGGGGTGGGGAGACAGACTGTGAGAGGCAGATTGACGATAGAGATAAAGAACCGATAAGATAGATGAGAGTAGTACGGGGCGGATACTAGGTGGGTAGTGTAGATGTGAGCAGGAAACGAGGAGGATGTATAGGAACTGAGCGGGAAGGAGAGATGTAACAGAAGAGGGATACAACCAAAACAACAGCTAGGCGACTGACAGGAGATGGGATTATTGAAATTCAGTCGAGGGTGATGGGGAGGGAGAGCTCGATAGATATCGTGGGTGCAGAGTCCGCTACGACCAGATCTGGGTTAGTCAAACAGACTACGGCGTCAGGATGGAAAGGCCTGAGACAGAAAAAGGTACAAGAGGAGCCTGAAAATTCGGGTGGTCATTGAAGAGGTACAGTTGGGAATGATTGGATGACGTGAAGAAGGTCTGGACTGTGGGATGGGCAGACGGGTTGCTCGAACAGGGAAAAAAAGAAATACGATCAGTGATCCATGATCAATAATGATCGCGAAGATCAGAGCGCTAGCGAACGAGACCGCCTGGGGCAAAGACGGAAAGGAGAGGGTGAGAGCCTAACTCTGTAGAAGGAGACTAGTACGAAGTGAGACTGTGAGAGCCTGAGGAAGCCTGAGTCTTGCCCAGGTAAGAAACGACCACTGACCAGAAAGGAAAGTCAGCTGCCAGGCGGGTTACAGCGGCAGAGAACCAAGTACTACTCAGTACGGTGTAGTGCCAGATGAATACGGACAAATACAGAACCAAAGTGAGGCGCCCATACGGATGCAAGCACCACTGCTGGATCAGTCATCTGGAAGACTCTCAGACTCCTGTATGAATCGCACTTTCTTCTGATTCGACAACGTATCTTCTTGGCCATGGGTGATGGGGCGCCTATACCGCTCGCTCGCAGTGCGGCCCAGTGCGGCCAGAGAAGAATTCTCTGGACTCTGGAGGTCAGGTATGCCAGCCCAAATCCATGTGAGGGTGCCAGGCTGCCAGCTTTCAGGCCATTCGGGACTGCATTCAGACTCCCGCTCGACTCGCCGGCTGCCACGTTGTCTGGCCTCTGGGCTACACCCGTTAGGATCTCTACCATTTCCACCCAATACCCTCCCTTGTGATAAGAGCACCGTCCTAGGAAGGTCGCGATTCTAAAAAATCTGGCGAATACCGCGGTTCGCTCGGTTATCCTGCTGATGACGAGCCAGCCGATGTGCAGCGGTCGCTTGGACGCAGCTTGCCCGCGACAGACGGCCGACTCAGGCAAACTTGCTTCTGGAAGGATACATGACATATGGTGTGGTCAGAGTAGCACGGTCAAAGTATGGATCAATCATGGAGGCCACACACTGATCTCCATTCTCCGCCGTTGGAACGGCGGTACCAGACGGCCGGCTTCCAAGGTTGAGTGGTTCGCCCTCTGTTGACTTCAGGATCTCTTTCAAGGCTGCCAGAGCGTCGTATGACTAGGGAATATTATCGCATTCGCTATAGCAAGGCAGAGTTGGTGACCCTTGGCGTTCGCACTCCTCCGTTCTTCCGGGTGCGCCTGTGCCAGCCCTCGATTCCTTGATCCTGACCATCTCACTCTCGTCGCAATCGGGAATCCAAGAGTGCGGTGTGGGCCGGTGGAGACAGAAGATCGGAGATTGCCATCACGTGGTTCAGGTCACGTGCTGCACCGCTGTTCTTCCCTGAAACGCCTTTAACCGTATTCTGCAGTGAGTGGCCCACATGGGCTGCCAAATTAAAATTACGAAGTAAATCTCCTCGTCTCTATTCACGGAGCTCGCCCGGAAGATTTTCGGAAGACGTCATTGACCCTGAGTTTGAAAGCCAGTGTTCGTCGCAGCTCCGTATATCGTAATTGAGATCGGGGTTGGTAAGACCATTGTGTCGTGTGCCGTTGGAGGGTTTGCCCTCCGGTAAAGACCTGACTAATCGCTATAACGGCTCGGGCGAACACCGAGTTGCTCCATTGCCCGGCCGAGTTGTACTTGCGGTCTATGGAAGCTGAGTGCGTTGTCATCGCGCTGGAGATGATTTCCACACTCCACAGCACGCCAACAAGTCATGAAGTCTGAAACGAACTGTGCCCCAATGGTGATGAAAGCGGAAGTCATCGACCCCTGACTCATCAGCACCCTTCACGTGAAATGCCTCGAAAGTCGATATGTGTGTACAGATTGCCGGTGAGTAGAGCTCTGAATACCAAAAGCTTTCTCTAAGGGACGCAGGTACTGAGAAGTCAATTACTCGTTGGCAGAGACCGGTAGCAATTATAAGCGATGCCAAATCCGCAGCCTGGTCTGCTCGTATGAAGCCAACAAGATTCTTAGTATCGGGCCCTGTATCGGGCCTACTACATACCAGCTGTTGAGTCTTGCGCAGCAGTCTTGCTCCTCGATATCGACGCAAGCGTCCATTCAGGATATTGACTGTTGAGCCATAGCTGCTGAACTAACATTGGCGCCGGGGCCCCATCTGAGCTCCTGCACGATGCAGAGCTGACGCAGGTGACGCTCATCTCCTTTGTCATAATCTCAATTTATTCATTTCCGTCTGAGGAGACTGTGCATCTGCGCTGCTTGTGCTGGGATTATCCTTACAATGCGATTGTCCTGCCGTCATGACTTGAGCATTTCTTCTGTGGACGGCATCCATGGTCGTAGTGGGACTGACGCGCGGCAGGGACTGGTGGAAGACAGGGACCGGCATATTACCAGTCGGCTTTATGGCATGACTGCTCAATACATGCTGGCAGACGCTCCTATACCTTATTCAGGCTCCTGTTCTGTCTCCACAATGGCTAGAGTCGTTTTCATGTAGCCAACAGCTGCTGATGGGTGATATCTATCAGATTGCTTCGAATGAGCGGTCAGAACGACTTGATTATTATTTGTTTTTTTCCCAGGATAATTTTCGTCCCTATGAGTGACGCCAGAAACATGGCTACCCTTCAGACTACAGGCAAACCTCTCGTTCTCGGCGGCTGTCTATCTGCCTTAGAGCCCATTATGAGGTTTTTAATTTGGTAGTACGCAAAACGCTTGATGCACTTAAGAAACCTTCAACCAAAGCAGTCTAGCTATGTTTATATATAGTTCAGCTCAGTCGTGTATTCTTCTGCATATGCACCCAAGATCTCTTCAAGGCCCGCACGACCAGGGGCTCATCGTACGACTCTAAATGATCTCACTGGGGGCTAGGATGGAAGCCTCCACTACAGAACTGCTGGTAACCACAAGATTTTTCTGCTCTGTATCATATCTGACCTTATTCCACTAACCACAGGCAACTCAAACGGCCTAGGATGCATAACAATCACAGAATCCCCCAACTCTTAGGCAAAGCCAGCTGCCAACAGCATTCGCGAAGCTCATTCACATCTCCTGTCCAGTGGGTTCAGCGCTTGGTGGACGCCAACTGTACTCCCAGTGTATAGTCCTCCAAGCCAGCTCAGGCACTTCTACGAGGCTCTGGTGCCGACATCCTCAGAGCAGATTGTGATCGACCAAGAGATGCAGTCTCGACTCAACATGCTGCTGAAGCTGTTCGCCTTCACTCCTGCCGGCCCTATTGATGCTCCAATCTTGAAACTACCTACGCGCGGTCAACTCCCCATCTGCCAAACCTTCACCTCGTTATATGACTGGGACCAATATGAGATATATTTTCTCCCACCGCCACTACCCTGCTCAGGAAGCAATTCTTCCTTTGCCGGCAGAGTTTTAGAACAAATACCCGCGCGTTATATAGACGAAGTCGATCGCCATTCTTCAAACCAGCCCGGGCACCTTTCAGCCCACGAACAACCCCGCAAACGACTCGCTTATCGATGCTCGTCTTGTCAAAGCCAAATTTTAGGACCTCTTGCATTGTCGGTGTCAGGTTCAGGTCCTCATAGATAGTGATAGTATTGTTCAGGTCTAGGCCCCTACCCCTCAGCATCTCCTGGAACTCCTGAGTGCCGTCTCTTACGACCGCAAGTACTCCAGCCAGTCCTTCGCCTGAAGATGACCCCTCTTCGCCATCACCGAACCAAATCCACGACAATGTTGTCCAACGGACTGCTTTGATAAGCCTACTGACTCGTCGTCTTCAACCGGGTATCAATCCGTAGGAGATAGGCACAACCACGCATATACGGGGATCAACTCCGCATACCAGTCTTCGTAAAACTCCTCTTGCGGCTCCAACATATCGATCTCAACAGCGGACTCGTCTCCTACATTACAAGCGCGAGTTCAGCCTTCGACGCAGATCATTCCCCCCGCAGAGTTCGAGCTGACATGGGAGAAAAGCAGCGTAAGGCTCCGCAACCCCCTCAATATACTGTCTATTTTTATGCCTGTTCACTTCAACCCCATCATCGCAAAACCGTGGATCATCTCGCGCGAGAGCCTGCCCGCCAGCTTGTCGTCCTCTTTCCAACTCTCCCCGTCATATTCAAGCACATAGCTGTTCAGGCATCAGGCTAGTCCTGACCCTGGCAAGAGCAGCCCGGATCCCTCTCAGGATTGAAGGCGCCCTCGTCCGCCCAGGCGAAAATAAATAAATGTATAAATAAAAAACCTGCTGGAGCTGCACCTCGGTGAGCTTTCCGTGGGCTCTATCGGTATAGTCTTTGGCGTGGATGGTCAACCAGGTCGCAACTGCTTGAATCGTTGATTCGAGAAAGCCGGAGCTTGCCAGGTATGGTCACAGTGACTTGCGGCCAAAACACAACGGTTTTAGAGAATACCATCTAGATCAGACGCGTTGACGGCTTCTATCGCAGCCCGACCACGGACGGGGTAGTTCTTTTACCGGACTGATTAAGACATGATCCCCAACGCCCCTGGGCTGCACTTCATCCGAAAATCAACCTGAATCAAGGCGTTGGAGAATTCAGAATAGACTATATACCGCCAAGGACATTCAGGCCGAGCGTGATTTGGATTAGGATAGAAGCCCTTTGGTGAGGCTAGATGCCGGCTCCTCGAAAGTGCCGTTGAACCTGGCCGTTCGTCCTCGCTTTAGATCATAAAGCAGTATTCTGTCTTCACCAAGGCATGGCCAAGGTCACCTCCACTCTGCACATCCAAATTTCTCTCCAACTCCAGCTCGATGATTTCCTTGTAGATTTTCGGCATCCCCGCCTGCTTATCAGCCATCCGCTCCAGTAGTCTCAGTACAAGTCCCAGATCCAATCGAAACTCCTGCTGCTGCGAGCGGCGCCACTGCAGTAGAATGAACCGACAGCACGAGAAGTACGAGGGCGCCAGCATCGGACTCACCACTGCATCAGTCGCAAGGCCTGACAGTGCGCGCAGTGCGGTCACGACTTTGTTCACGGATTTGTAGGTGCAGGTGAAATTCTCGCGCTCGGTGGGATATTGATCACTGCCGGCACTTTTGCGCTCTGCGTCTGTGATATAGAATAGCAGCGTGGAGCAGGTGTGCAGCGTGATCAGCAGCCACACGCTCTGGTTCACGCACGCCGGTGGAACTTCAGAGACGTTGTGGATGCAGGCTGGTAGAGACACCCAGAGGCAGGCGAGCGCAGACTGGAGTTCGTGGAAGTCGGCTTGGCGCTTCTGGGCGCTGTGGGTGTCGCTAGGCATGGGGTTGATGCTCTTGTATGTTACGATGCGGCCAACCATGACGCTGGCCTTACAGATCAGACGCGGTAGAGCAGTGGCAATAGCGATGTTGGGTTTCTCCCACGCCAGCGCTGCCAGATCACGACTGTAGCCTCGTTCCGGCTCTGAGTCGGGGCGCAATCCATGTTGACTCTGAAGCGACGCATCATCCAGTGGGTAGCTCACACACCATCGCGCATCGTCAATGACAAAGTGGCGGTCCATGAGGTAATTGATCTGTCGGTCGAGAACGAAGAGCGCTCAAAGCATCCCTCGGCATTCTTCCTTCTCTATGGGGGAGAGGTGCATGGTTGCCGGGACGTTCGGATTGGGCTCATCCAGTCTGTCTAATCCGTTCAGACAGGCTAGCGAGTATGCTTGCGCCAACAGCATAACAGCTCTTGTGATTTGTCCTGAATAGTAAAGCGAATACACGCACCAGACTGCTGCTTGCAGGTCTCGCAAGACGTTTTCCTGTCTCTGTCAGCTTGCGATACCGATACTGAACAGTTAAGACATGACCAGAAAACTACTTACTCGAAGAAGAGGGCTTTGCGCAAGCGAATCCACGGCCGCTTGCAGAAACATGTCTGCTCGACTTGAGACCGTCGCGTCGCGATGCGCTCTTGCTGCGGTAGCCAGGATCGCCCATTCTAGCGGCGTTGATGCTGGGCCCCGTGGACGAGCCAGAAACGTCTCCTTGTGGATACAGGGAAATTGTGGATGACAACGCGCAAAAAATTCGTCTGTCAGCTGGACGATCTGTTCAGCCAGTGGTAGCTGGTCCACCACCGGCATTGGACTGTTGCTCTCCAGACTCGGCACTCCATGGTTTGCCTCCGAGGAGATCAGTGCGAGCTCCGGAGGAAGATCAAATGATGCAGCGCTGGGCATATTCTGGACGAATGCGGCCAAATCCAACCCTAAGGTGCTCTCGGGGGTGGGAAATCCGTAGTCCATTGAGGGCTGATAGTCCGACGCATAGACACATTCAACACCCCATCCAATGCAAGCCGAACACGCGGGGCGATAGCCCTTGCTCACGTCAACACAAGTACGGCTATAGAAACGGGAAGAAGTTGGGGGGCTCACATCGCAACGCTTCTTTCGCCGACGACATGCCAGACAGGCCTGTTTCCGGGGTTTGCTTGGTGTATGGAGCTCAAGGTGCGAAACCATGTTGCTGAATCTCACTAGAGGTCCTCTTGAGGTACATAGAGTTATAGAGAACGCCGGTTCGCTTTGTAGAGCTTTTTAGGCTGGTGCAGCACGATTGTCGAGTGTAATGGTTGGCGCCGCAAAGGACCAAGAAGTGGAATCGAGATCCTGTTAGTCAAACCTGAAGCGGTTAGAAAGCGCACTAGTAAGAATTGGGAGGTGCACTTTTGCGTTGTCTCCAAATTACTTAGCGCTGGCTTACTCGGTTTAGGGTATTCTCGATTGCACGCCCTAATACTACAGCCACGGCTGCGCGGGCTTAGGGCAGGATTGAACTCTACTCCGTTGCGGAACGGTGTCTGACTGCTGCAGAACGTAGTAATGGATTCTTTACCACTCTTGACCAGAGTGGCTATCCATATGACATTATGATAGTAGAAATATGTCTATTTCAAGTCTCTGTAAAACAAGGAAGAGAATCTATTTTAGTTGTAATTAGTGACATACCCTTTCATTGTTACAGTCTACTATAGAAACTCCACTGGACCCGCCAGCTGCCTCTCTAAATGTGGCTTGCTGCTTGCAGCGAGAATACAATAACTCTCCTGGACTCAGAGGTGAGGATAATTTACGCTTGTGGCTCATATTGTTCTATATAGTACTCACTATAAGTTGCTTTAATGACAGTCAACCCAGAACAGTTAGTCACTGGGATAATTGGGCCGAAAGAAAGAGGAAAGAAAGAAAAGTGTAAGCCTGAGAAATCAGACCTGCAACATGTTGTAAGGCGCACCAAATACTATATAACATTATCTTAATATTATGCGGAACAGCTCCATCTCGTGGTTGCCGATGCGGACCGCTCAATCCTAGCTAGGTGCTAGCACAAGTCCTTTGCAGCCTGACTGTTACTTCCCAGACATGACTACTGTCAATGAAACGTCTGATATACAATTTATAGTAGAGTTCCCTTACTTTCGTTCTTATTGTCTGTGTTGTAGAGTTTCAAAGTACTATTACCCTGTACCAAGTACTGGTGTATACTCCACTTTATGCATCTCCTGCAAGGCCCTGAGCTCCCATTGGCGGCGGCTAGCGGCCCTACTGTAATCACTCCAATCATATAATGCAATATTACAGGGATGTCGGGGAGATCAGTGGGGCTCGCCGCTAGCCGCCGCTCACAGCCATCTATATGGCCGCCAGATTTGTCAGATGTCGGCCGCTGTCGATGTCTATAGAAGCAAGTGCAAATAAATCAGATAAGCATGTCTGTCTTACTGATATCTTTTTCTCCCTCGTCTTTGTTCATTTTTGTACCCATCCGTATTCGACAGTCAATTGTACCACAGTCAACTCTGGAGAAAGCCCATCATCGGCCAATTACCAGGAAACCCCGTCATGACAGCGCAGGTAGAATCAGAAAAAGGTGATAGTACATTGAAGACAACTGGAGTAATCCCCGATTCCGTCGATATCGAAAAGTCCGTGGCCCTAGAGCAAGATGCGCCTTCAGAGGAAAATACGTGTCCTGGCGCAAAGGCTGGGCTATCGCTCGCTCAGTTCTGGATTGTCATGTTTGGGTATGCCGTCCTCTTTTCGATACTATGATGTTTTGATCTGTATTTCAGACTAACATGCACAGGCTGAGCGTAGGCATGCTTCTGGCCGCCTTGGATTTCAACATCGTCGCCACCGCCGTTCCCATCATCTCGTCCGAGTTCAATGCCTACAACAATTCATCCTGGTTGGGGACTGGATTCCTCATCTCCTTTACCCTTGTCTTGCCTCTGTACAGTAAGCTCGGTGACATCTTTGGACGGCGCAACATGTTCATGTTCGGAACGCTCGTTTTTATCCTTGGAAGCGGTCTATGTGGTGGCTCCAAGAGCATGGACATGCTGGTCTGGTCTCGAGTGATCCAGGGTATTGGTGGAGGTGGTATCTATGGGCTAGTCAACGTGAGTCGACTGCTAGAAGAGAGAGTGATTAGTATCTGACGTGCTAAGGTCATCCTTACCGACCTCGTTCCCCTCCGTGACGTGGGAAAGTACGTCTCCGTTACCGGACTCGTTTGGGCCATTGCCGATGTGGCCGGTCCTCTTCTTGGAGGAGCGTTCTCTGAGTAGGTCTCTCAGCCAGATGGCACTGCATCAAGAGCCTGGACAAGGCTGACAATGCCAACAGATTCGTCACTTGGCGTTGGTGCTTCTATATCAACCTGTGTATCTCTCCCATCAGCCTCATCATCACTTTTTTCTACCTGCGTATTCCCACCCCCAATATAGACAAGGAGCGTATCAAGAACTTCGACGTCATCGGAACCATTACCCTCACAGGCGGTACCGTCTGCCTCCTTCTCGCCATCTCCTGGGGCGGCAACAGCTTCCCTTGGAACTCCTCTCACGTTATCGGCTGCTTCATTGGCGGTTTTGCGCTTCTCCTAACCTTTGCGATCTGGGAGCACTATGCAAAGGATCCTCTCATGCCTCCTGTCTTCTTCCGCAGCCGCGCCATCGTCGCCATTCTCTTCGCCGAGTTCTTCTACGGGGCCAACCTCCTCGGAATGATGTACTACGTGCCCCAATTCTTCCAGCTCGTCTACGGCGACTCCGCAACTATGTCCGGCGTCGCTCTCCTCCCAATGATGTTGGGCTTGCACATTGGTAACCCCCTCGCCGGCTGGATCACCAGCAAGTACGGCCTCACCTTGCCAAACGCCTGGGTTGGCTCAGGCTTGATCGTGCTTGCGGGCGGGCTGATCACCCGCTGGAGCAGCACGACCAGCCGCGCCGAGGCCATTTTGGAGCTCATTGTCATCGGGATCGGACAAGGCGCAGTCATGGAGGGGCTCCTTGTAGCGTCGCAGTTCTCTGTCGAGCCAATACATATCGGCCTCGTCACCGGCCTGGTTATTTTCGCCCAGCGGTCGGTGATATCTTCGGGATCGCCGTCTACGCTGCGTTGTATCAGAACGTCCTGCATTCGAACCTGCTGAATCTCGCCCTAACGTCGGAACAGGTCAGTATCATTCTTACGGATGTGCAGAAGGTCAAGACCCTGTTTGAGGACAAGCTGTATGAGTCCATTATCAATGTGTACGCAGAGAGCTTGCGGAATGGGTGGTGGTGGTTGTTCGCCTGTGCGGCCGCCTTGCTGGTGAGTTCGGCGTGTGCGAAGCCGCGCGAAGTTGCACGGCGATAGATGTCTGATCTGGGGAGCAAAGCTTGCAGGCAGTCGACTACTCTCTGAGACTAAGAGCAACGCTGGGCTGCCACCGTCAGGTATAGCTGAGATGCACGGAGTTTGGTCTCACTTCCCCGCCTGCTTGCACACACATCACAAATAAATCCAAGCCTGTCGGCACCATATTACCGGAGGACTTTTCCAGGACCAAATTCTTGGTTAGAATTAGTGGTTAGATGGCCACTTTAACCACATCTCGTTTATGAGTTCTACCTCGGTAAGGACAGGCAAGTCAATCGACATTTTGATCGTCGAGCTGTGCATGTTCGGCATTCTAGCTATACACCGCCGATGAAGCCAAAAGCATTATAAGCAGAGCCTATTATCTAGATTAGAAATATACTTGAATCTACAGACCTAGTATTTCCGTGTTTAATATAGTTTAGTAGGACTTAACCAGGTGTGGCACCTAATACAGCCTAATCTACTACATGGATTCATCTAGGTGTTCCTACCTATTAGGCAAACAAAATATTTGTTGGTCCAGCTATCAAATGGCCATGCTTCTTCCCACGCAACTTTTTCTGCTTCAGAATGTTAGCAAAGCTGAATATCCTGAGCAACGGAGGCAATGATTACTGCGGTGTCCCTAATCAAGTGACAAGCACATCTGATTTAGCGGTAGCCACATTGGAGACTTGAAATATGATGTGAGGGAGGTTGCAAAGTACTCCATATTGATTGACGATAGGCTCTGGATCCTTTTTTTTATATTCTCCAGCCACGAGCACATGCTGGTACAGGTTACGGAAACTTCCAGTTGCATGTGATACTTGGCAATTCCCTCTTCTTCGATTTGGTAAAACGTATGCGCGCCGTGCCTTCTTTCGCTGTCAGCTTCGAACATGCCGATATGTAAGCCATCCCCTCTGGCTTTTCTACTATTTTTGTGTCTGTTGTTCAATCTTTCCAGGAGCTCTGTAGTTATCGCCTCGAGCCGAGCTTCAGTCAAGGCAATGTACCTTCCCCAGTGGAACTCATCTCGTTGCCTTTCACAGGTCGTAACGGCGCAATCGGAACGAATTACTACACGAAAAGGAAGTCGGGCTGAGTTGTATTGCCTTCATCTTAGCTCGGCGCGCAGGACCGCCTAATTATGAAAGCATGGCGGCAGCGCTGTTAGCTCTTATAGTTGCTAATACCTTATGCAATGGCCGTCGAACAAAGCTGACAACTTGGGACACAGTCCGAATCTATATATGTTCCGGCAATCGAGGGAGGCTTGAAATGGACGGCACAGACTTATATCAGCAAGATCCATGAAACTGAAAATTCGAAGCTCCTGCCAGCCGGCACGTTTTGCAGTGGTCTGAAGCTTCGTGAAGAAGTGAAAGAGGTACGGAGTATATATGGAGTACCTGGTCATCTTAGTCCAGATGCGGAGAAAAGTGGAGTCACTAAGCACAGTCAACTCCTTGCTACCACGGCGCGTCAGAGCTGGTTATACCTATAACACCTGATAGATAAACCTTTAAAAAAATGGCTCACCAGTAGAATTGTATTTCCGCGCTCAGTGTGCATGGTCGGCGCGATGGCGTATAGAGAGCGCAGAGTAGAGTACAGCACAGAAGGCTAAAAAGTTCGTGGCTGTGGCAAATTACTTCATCGTGCACCCGACAAAGTTGGCCCGGAGGTTGGGTAGTACCGGATGGCCGTCATACTGGACGGATTGATATCCGATCAGTTGATTCCTGCCGTCGTTCAATTATGGTTCGCGAATCAAGCGCAGTGTCTGATGGCAGGGGCGTTAAGGTTGCTGTCAAAATCAGTGGTACGTTCCTTGAATCCAAAGTCAATGGGTGGTATGTTATGAAGGTGTCTCGCTGGCTTGAGATGTGGCAACTACGGTTGCGCAGTGATCGACGTGAATTTCGCGGTTGACGATGACATTGATAAGGCCTGGCAAGCCCTGAAGGCGGGTTATCGCCACGTGACCCGGCGGCCACGTCATAAGAACCAAAGGCTGGCGGAGAAAAGGCAGTTGGAGACAAGCACCACGATCCTTAAGACCGTGATTGCTTTTCTACGCTTGCACTACTAGTAATTTTCTTGTCTCTACATTTGATCTCTACACATACACTACCACTGCACCCTGAATCATTGCAGACACTTGCTACAATGTCCGATCCCACGCTCTACCTTTACACTTCCCTTACTGCGGGGTCCTCCCACATCATCACCGCCACTTCGCGTTTGGAGACCATCCTCAAAGCCAACAAGATCCCCTTTCGCGCAATTGATGTGGCTACCGACGATGCCGCGAGGAAACTCTGGGGTCGTCGTTCAAGGGGGAAGAAACTACCTGGACTGGTGAAATACGGGACTGTTGTCGGCGTATGTTCTTGACCTATCGCTTCCATGGCGAAGCGGGGGTTGAGTGTCTTATCTTGGGAACATCGCTGACGTGGATCGCAACTCAGGACCTTGAACAGATCGAAGAATGGAACGAATTCGGCGAGCTGAAGATGCAGATTAACAGCGTTGAGCCCTTCGACGACCTCCCTGCCACCGACACTCCTCTTCCTCTCACCGAATCCAGCACAACTTCCGCGCCTGCACCCAAGACCGACGCTCCAGCTTCAAAGACAAGCACAATCAAGATCCAAGAGCCCCGCGACAAGGAGTCTCAAGTCGACGATTCTGTCACCAAGGCACTTCGCCAAGCCGGCGAAGAGGCCGCAGCCAAAGCCAAGGAACCCACCGCGAAACCCAGCGTGCCAGCAGCCGCAGAACCCCAGACCTCCACCTCCACCTCCGCTTCTAAAACTGACGGAGGCGCAGAACCCAAAGAGGGAGGTGGCGAACAAAGTGTACGTCGCATGTCGGTCGCTCCTGAAATCGCAGAGTCTGGTTCAAACCGGCCGCCTTTGGTGCCCGAGTGTGCTGCGGAGTCTTCTGCCAACTTTCGTGCTGATAACGCTGAAGCTTTAGGGCTGATCAACCATCATCGTAGTTCAAACATCGCCGCCGAGTCAAAGGAGGACGCGGAGAAAATGGCCAAGGAGCTGCGCAAGTCGATTTCAGGGGCTCATAATCCCGCTCTAGAGTCGTTGCGCGAGCACAAGGCCATGCTCGCCGCTGAGGCCACGGTCGAAGATGCATTGGAGGGCTAGCGGACACCTTGCGCTGTAGATGACAACCCCCTTGCGTGTACTATTTTTGCTGCTAATGATCAACGGATGTTGTACGACTCGGCATACATGTTTGTTTTGCTATGTACGGATACCACGGTGTTGCATTTTCGGGTCTGTTCTCGTGTTTCCAATGAATGATGTAATTCGGTTGATCAGTGTACATCAAGTTTGCGATTCACGGACACTACTGTACAATAACCCGGTAGCCTCTCTGCAGAGCACCAGGAATATCTGTTGTATGCATGAGAGTCGCAATTTGCAACAAACAAGACCATCACTCGTGAACCCGTAATATGCTGTCAGAACTCGCTGAAAAACTTATAACCTACTTCCGCCCATCTCGCCGGGAGATAGTCACACTTTCCGGTGCTTATTAACCGCATCGCGCAGCTTCTGAATTACATCCCCTGGGTTCTCGGCGCCAAAGACAGCCGACCCAGCGACGATGACGTTGGCACCAGCTTCCGCTGCTTGGTCAATCGTTCCAAGGCCCAGCCCACCATCAACTTCGATATTCAAGTCTGGGTATTTCTCACGCAACGCCTTGACTTTTGGAAGCTCTGAGGCCATGAATTTCTGTCCGCCAAAGCCCGGGTACACGGTCATGACGAGGACCATCTAGTTACAGAACACTGTCAGCTCGCACTCGTCTGATATACCAACAAGGAAAGTACAATGGTGCAGAGAAAACTCACGTCTGGCCTCTCCTTCTCATCCTCGGCAGCAAGGATATCCCACAGCACATCAACCGGCGTATCCGGCTTGATGGCAATCCCCGCCTGCATCCCCTCCTCATGAATATACCTGATCAACTCCTTGGGACTCGTCTTGCGCGTTGTCTCTTTATCAGCTGGATCCTTGGCAGCAACTGACGAAACCGCCGCCTCGTAGTGGAAGCAGTACAGATCACATCCGGCATTTTTGAAGTCTTTGACCCATTTTTGCGGCTGCGTTACTCCTATATTAGCTCTCGCCTCCAGTTGAGTATAACGAAGTGTTAAGAATATACCTCCGCAATCATCATATGGCAATCAAACGTCCCTTTGCCCTGCGGCTGCGAAGGGCGGTGCACATGCGAGCGAATCTTGGTCACCACTGGCGCGCCGAATGTGATGTTGGGCACAAAGTGGCCGTCCATGATGTCGACGTGCAGCCAGTCGGCGCCCTCGGAGATTTTCGTTGAGCATTCGCAGCCGAGGTTTGCGAAGTCTGCGCTGAGAATTGAGGGGGCGATTATTGCCGGCGGAGACATTGTGCCGTTGTGTTGCTATTATGTGTGGATAGACAAGAGTCCTGATATGGGTTGGAGAGATCTAGAGGGCTGTTAAGATGAAATATGTACAAACAAATAAACCGGTAGCACTCGTTGGGAGTGGCGAGATGTAAATTAGAGGAATGTTGAAGTGGAGGGTTTCGTTTATCATTTTATTATGATTTTTGTCTACGGAGCAGCCTCCCCCGCGGAGGCCCAGTTGCCAGCAATTATTGATATCACCGACTTTTCTACCGGTAAATCTGTCCGGCGACGTCACTCCGGAAAGCCCGATTGGGAAGAAGAGCTTGCCTGTAAGGGCTAGGGCCAAGCATCGCACGTGGACAATTGAGGTGGGGAGACAAGCCTAGATCCTCTCCCATAGATGCCTCACCTTTCTGCCTGATTCCTGGCTGGCGACAAGCGTTGATCTCAAGGCCTTGACATCTCTCGATTATAAGGATTCTGGATCCAGCACCAAACTATGCTGATTCTCGGCTAGTCTATGATTCGATTATCTTCTTTTGGTTTCTTTCTGGGGGTTTAACTCTCTTCGATTTGGGGATGGTCTTGTCGCTTGCAGGACAGACACCGGAAAGACCCCTAATTACTCCGTCGTGGTGTCTGCTGACTGCACAGAATCCTCCAGAATTAGTAAATCCGCCAGTTGGACAAGGTCACGCTGTTCAGGTGACTCAATCGACGCTTCCGTCAAGGGTTTGAGCCCAAGGGTTGCCAGGTTGCCTGTATCTGTGTTCTCCGACCGGCAGCGGCTTCGTTCTAAAGATAGTTCGCTCGGCGCTTGCAGTTCGTTCATCACGCCAATCAGCGATTTCTATTTCAAGTGACTGGGACGATTAGTTTCCTGGGCGGTTCATTGCAGACACAATAAGGGTTCCCCAGCGATGATTGGTGTGATGATCTGCCTGGTTGCTTTTCGCACCTCCCAGTCTGCCTCTCAGCGTCAAGGAGGACCCTCCTGTTCGAAGCGCCTGTCTCCTCGCAACCAATAATCGCTTTTGCAGGACACTTGGACAAGGATCTTTGGGTCCGGCGTGCGCAATGTTGCATTAGGTTCTGCACGGATGATGGCGGGTGTGAAGGCGTCTTCGCGAGATCCGCTCCCCTCCCCGCGCTGGAGATCTATTTATCACAGCCTTGCGCTACTCAAGCGTCAGGTCTTGCTTCCCTCTTGTGGAGTTGCTTCTTCTTGCGTGCTTCCTTTGGTTTGTTCCCTGTCGTGCCTTTGGCTCTGGTAGCTAGGCCGTCCTTCGTTATAATTTCTGGACCTGTTGATCAGGTCGATGCTTTGAGATACCCTAGAAGTACTGTTTGCTGGTTCCGCTCACGTACAATAATCCGTCTAGCAGATTACGAGGCACGATGATGGCGGAGCCAAGTCGTCCTGCAACTGCCAGATTCCCTCCCTCCCGGCAGGTCCGGGGAACGAGGCTTAATACTATAATCGAGGACGCGCGCGAGACCCAATATGCGGACAACCGTGGACCGAGTCCGACTGACAATGGTCCTAAGAGTCCCGCGCCGCGACTGAAGCTGAAGACGACCGGGCTGTCGTTGCCGCTGGCTAGACTTCAACGGAAATTCCTGTCGCCACTGTCGGCTAGTTCAGTCTCGTCGTGTTCAGATGTGGATTGGCAAAACCAGATGAGGACCTTTGACGAACTCTATGATGCTACGGACGATGAGTCGGACTTTAGTGATGAGTGCATGTCATTTACAAGTACCCGACCTACCAGCCTGACAACACCAACCACGAGGACGGACTCGGTGACCTCTTCGAATTCTCGGAGGCGCTATCCAGCTCTCTCTATTCCAACGTCGAGTATATGGCCTTCACTCAATGGGGCTCCGAAGAGCTCTCCCGTTCCACCAACTCCTCCGCAGAGAATCCCCGTTTCTCCGGCCGCTCTCTCGCTTTTGTCACGTTCGGTACCGGCAATGCACGCGACACCGTCGTTGGATGGCAGCGTGTCGTCAGACCAGGTGTCTAATCTGAGCACTCCGTCGACACCCTCCTTGCGGTCTCTTCCAGACACTGATTGGAACTCGCGCGAGATCCATGTTCTTCCAGACCTCGACGATTCGCAACACCCAGACATTGCGAATCCTGAGACTGAGGAAATACCGAGCATCGAGATTCCTATCGAAGATGCCGACGACGACTGGCGCCGCTTCATTGGGGAGTTTCCGCAGATTCCTGGCCAAAGTACACCGCAAGCTGGCTATTTTGGAGTTGAACCAGCCCGCGAGGACACCCCTTCGGACCGAGGCGTTGCTCTTCCCGAAGGAGCCCTGGCAACGTTGCAGTTCATTCCTCTGGAAGGGACGCCGGAACCCTGGTCGGAGACGTCGGAACCGAATGAGGAAATGTGGCAGGTTGCAGCTCCGCCAGGACCACGCCGCCTTGATGATGAAACGCCAGTGTCTGAGTTGTCAGAGTATAGCTTCACTGGACTCAGCATACCATCGCCGGGGGGATTCTTCAACTCGCTGGCTCCTCGGGCTCGCCATACCTGGTCACTTCCGAAGCTCAACCAGCCGCCTACCTCTGCCGCCGCTGAGAGGTTTTACAACCTTCCGTTCAACCGGGACGAGGGTGAAATCATTGAGCAAGTCATCGATCTCCCAGAGAGATCGAATGATGAGCAGTTGACGGCAGTCTACGCACCACCGACCGCAATCAAGATCCCAGAAAGTCCCGCACACCCGCCAACGGAGGGGTCCGTCAGTCCTGTTAGTGAACGTGTCCACGAGTTTTCAAGGCCTGTTACCACTTACGACCCCGACGAGCAAGACGAAAATTATGCGGAGGAACTGCACAAGAAAGCGCTATCTAGTTTGGACAGAACTAGCGTTTGGCTGGCGGCACAAGCTTCGTATCTTGCGGCACTCAGTGAAACAAATCCAGTCAACAGCCTACCAGATGAAGAGGATCAGCCTCAAGACGTCGACGAGAGCCCTCAACACGTTTCCCCGGCTCCCGAGCGAAAGGCTTCTGTTCGCTTCCCCGGGACATTCCCGGAACCTCCCAGTTCGCTTCCTGCAGCCAATGCGAGCAAGGATTCAATTTACTGGCGTGGCTTCCGTTTCCTGCTTGATCAATCTAAAAGCCGGGATACATTTGTGCATCGTAGCACTCGCTTTGACGCTGTGCAATCTTTCCGTCTTGGTCTGTCTGGTTTGCACAACAAGTGCCTGCTTGGGAACTATGAGTTGGTCCTTCCAGAGCGGCCCGCCTACAGTGGTCCGTTCGCGAAAGCGCCGCGCAATTCCGTTCTTCCCGAAATTCTCCAACAAAAGGCTGAGTTCTCGATGATTGAGAAGGAACAACTTGTCCTTTTGCAAATCAGCCAGCCAATGTGGGCCATGGAAGCCTTGCGATACCTCCAAGGGGGTAATCTTGTTGTGAGTCCTGCTCGGAAGCGCCTCTCGAAACGTGCGACGGCCACTGCCGCCCAGAAGACCCCCAAGCGCCGTCAGGTGAGGGTTCTCGATCTGGGTGGTCATGCCACAGCCGAGTGGGCCTGGCACCTCGCGCACGACTATCCCCATGTCAAGGTCTACACTGTGTACACAGAGCACCAGCAAGTCAACAAGGCCATTAAGGGCCCCCCCAACCACCGTCACATCCAAGTACCCCAGCTATGGAAGCTTCCGTTCCCTGACAATAAGTTCGACGTGATATCAGCCCGCTCCTTGCCTGCGTTCCTGAAGACGGAACGCCCGGCCGGAGAGAGCCTAGACGAGTACGATCTTTGTCTGAAAGAATGCCGTCGCTGCCTCAAGCCAGGAGGGTATCTAGAGTACTTCGTAATGGATGCTGAGATAGCTCGTGCGGGTCCATACGCTTCCGCAACATCCATCGAGTTTTCATTCAGCCTGAAAATCCGAGGCTACGACCCAGTTCCAACGAAGAAGTTCGTTGGTCGCCTGCGCAAGCAAGGCTTCGTGGGCATCAAGCGAGGCTGGATGTATCTACCTATGGGAACAGAGCCGCCAAAGCCTCAAGTCTTAAGAGAGACTCCTGATCCCAGGGTCAAGAGCTTGATTGAGGACTACGAGGCGGTTCAGGGGCCGTTGGGAAGTACGGCGGATATTGCGTCCATCACGGGTTTGCTCGGTGGTTGGATCTGGGAACAGTGGCTGCTTAAGCTCCAGGTTGAGATGGGTCGGGATAAGAGCAAGTTGCTCGAGGGTATCGGGAGTGTGTTTGACGAGGGCCGGAAGAATGGGTCTGGCTGGACATGCTTGTCTGGTTGGGCGATGAAGCCGTTAAAGAAGCAGAGTGACGCCACGGGTGCTTGAGATTTTCCATGCGTCTGCAATTGTAGGCGTGCTTCCATTCCGCTCTTTTAGTCGTTTAATATCAGCCCTGGTGGCTGTCTTTTCGTTTTCTCTATCATCCTGGTGGCGATCGATCACTATCTGATAAATTGTCATTTTTTTTTGGCGTGGTTCTGTTGAGCGTTTCTTGTGATGAGTGAGATCTGAGATGGCAGAGTACGACTGCATGAGACTTGATACCAATGACCTAATATAACAAAATAAACCATATCTGTGCGCAGTATTCTTCCACTTATACATACACCTGTATTACTCCTAATCGCAGTTGTAACCACCTGAAAGCTCAGCTATGGGCGACATCTCCTATAAAGACAACGATATATCACTAAAAGCTTTCTCCGATATCAGCGCTTTGCAGTCTAGAATATAGGTCTTACCAAATACATGACCTTTGTGTCTCAATATACTTCTTACGAACCAGTCACGTGAATAAGTCCGTTCCGCCTCGAGCTCCTCATCTCCTAAGGTGCAGTCGGATTGTTAACAAATCCTCACCAAACCCACACAACCAAAATGCTCTTTTTCAGGTATGTCGGCCTCCAATTACTTATATAAAATTTCTAGCCTTATTAATTATCCTCTAACCAGCTTTTTCAAAACCCTTACGAACCAAGTCGTGACAATAGAGCTCAAGAATGATATCCGCATTCGCGGGACGCTCAAGTCCGTCGACCAGTACCTGAACATCAAACTCGACGATATCGACGTCCTAGACCTCGACAAGTATCCACATCTCAGTTCTGTCAAGAACATGTTTATTCGGGGGAGTGTAGTGCGGTATGTGGTTTTGCCGCGGTCGGAAGTTGATGTGGGCTTGTTGGAGGATGCGACGCGGAGAGGTATGCAATTACTTACTCGCTAGAGCCACTCTCGACATGAGACATGACACTGATATGATTTGGTATTGCAGAGGCTGCGAACCAGGCGGGAAAGGCTCGGTGATTTCGGAACTAAGGATTCGAGACATATTTCATGAATGCGCTTTTACGATGTGATACGATATCGCTATTTCGTCGACCGGGGAAACCACAACCTAGGAGGACCAGGCGGTTGAGCACCATGATGGCTGATGTACGATGGAAGGCCGTTGGGAAGAGCTCCCAGTTGGGAATACCGGAGCGGACTCGAGAAGGCACATAACACTGCTGGGTCGGGCTCATTGCGTCCCTTTCCTGCTGATAATTTAGCGGACGGTGCCTCTATTTTCCAACGTATCATTATCACCAAAATAGCGAATTAGACTTCCACGGGTCAACAGTTCATCTAGCCTTGCAATGATGTTATCTTCAAAGCCGTAGCCTACATACAGTAGGCAGCCTATCACGTGACTTCGCGTCGCGAAAATTGACTTGCCGCGCCTCCGAGGCATTGGCCACTAATTCTTGATGTACGCAAAATCGTCTCTCTCTAAACATATCTTTGCTTCTGTAATCCGTTGTTTTTTTCCATCTGGACAAAATAGCATGACCGTACATGCAGTGTGGACGCCCGATATGATGCAAATTCACTGAATTCGTCCTAAAACACCAGCTGTGACCTCGATTGAAGTCCTTCACAGCTCCATTCATTATAGTCTACCACTCTTTTTGCTCCCAATTTCCAATCTTCGAATTTCAGATCAAATGCCTGCATCCTCTAACAATAGACGGATCTCAACACCGTCAAAACTCTCCGCCGGCGCAAGATCGCAGCCGCACTCGGTAAAACGAAACAACACCCTGCTGAATTTCTTCCAAAAGGCAGACGGACCACCGAAATCAACGTCCAAGCAAGCTCGCATTACGCAGTTCACGACGCAGGGGGAGAGACCTGGTAGTAGGGTTACGGCTCCACGGCCGCGGCTGTTAAAAAGGGAGGGTAGTTCGAACGCTAGGGGTAGTGGCGACGAGGGGTTGTTCTTGGAGGATAAGAAGAGTCGGGATGCACATTTAAGTCAAGAAGAGAAGATTGAAAGAGAAAGGTCGCGGTCTCCTGATATTTGGGGGATCAGAAGTGGGGATGAAGGGAAGGAGGATACTGGGGCTGCTGAGTCTTTCGAAGAAGGGGTGGAAGAAGGCACTGGCAGGTATAACGGGAGTGAATCCGCGGTGAAGCGGCGAAAAGTTGATCTAGGGGTGCCTAATGCGGGATCTGCCGAGAGGGAGGTGTCCTCGAAGGCCCAGAAGATCAGCGGCCCTTTCATTGATGAGTCGGATAGTGAAAATGAGGGGCTGGAGGCTTTTAGAGATTTTACCAACGGGGAAGCGGATGTATTCCTGGACAAGGATGTGAAGGAACCAGAGGCATCTTCGTACGAAGATCAAACGGCGAGGAAACGCGATCTAGCCGCCGACATATCACCGCTGGTAAGAGGAGCCATGAGCCATATGCAAGAAGATGAAAATCCGGATTTTGACGATATAGAAACGGGTGGACTTGAAGGTGAAGGCTTAGATTTTGAAGGCGAAGCAGCTATTGACGAGGAGACTTCCGGGTTTGATGCGAATGACACGATTGCGGATACTATACATGGCGATGAGAAGCCGACGTGTCCGGTGTGTCAGGGAAGTTTGGAAGGCATTGATGAAATGGTATGTTCCGTAGCACAGGAATTTTAAAGAGAGACTAAAAGAAGATTGAACAGAAAGTCATGGCGCACGTCAACGATTGCCTTGATGGGAGGCCCAGCGCGATTTCCCCGAAGCAGGAGAGTCCCCGAGTCAGTACTCCCGAGCAGAGAGCCGCAGCCGCAGATCGAGCTGCTATAGCGAAGCCAGCGCAACGTGATCCTGCCCAGGTTAAAACGTCACGGGCCGGAACAGCATTCTCGAAAATCATGGCGGGTAATGCTGAAGATGCCGCTTGGGCAGAAGCAGCCGCAAGCGATGTTGCGTCTCGGGGCAAGCAGGCATATCAAAGGACCTGCCCGTTTTATAAGATCATCACAGGCTTCTCGATATCAGTCGACGCCTTCCGCTATGGAGCCGTCGAGTCATGCAATGCTTATTTTCTCAGTCACTTCCACAGCGACCACTACATAGGCCTCTCGAAGTCCTGGCGCCACGGCCCGATATACTGCAGCAGAGCGACGGCTAATCTCGTTCGTCAACAACTCAAAGTTGATCCAAAGTGGGTAGTAGACCTGGATTTTGAGAAGAAGACAGAGGTGCCTGGGACAGGCGGGGTGCAGGTGACTATGATTGAGGCCAATCATTGCCCTGGAAGTGCTATCTTCCTATTCGAGAAAGTTGTGAGCTCTGGGGCATCTACGCGGATCCAACGAGTACTGCACTGCGGTGACTTTCGAGCATCTCCGCAGCATGTGCAGCATGCTCTTTTACGCCCTGATGTGGTTGATCCGAAGACGGGTAAGAGCTGGCAGCAAAGGATTGATGCTTGCTATCTTGATACCACCTATCTTAGTCCAAAGTATGCCTTCCCGAGACAGTTGGACGTTATCAACGCGTGTGCCGAGCTTTGTGTGCGTATTGATCAGGGCCAATACGACATTCTTGGCCACATGCCTTTTCAGACTGCAACTCCCGCCACGAAATCGAAGAACCCGATTAGCAAATTTATGTCGGCTGCCACCGCTGCCGTGAAACCTTCAACTCAACCCGAACCAAAAGGCCGGTTACTTGTCGTCATTGGAACCTACAGCATAGGCAAAGAACGAATATGCCTCGCAATAGCTCGAGCCCTCAAGAGCAAAATCTACGCGACTCCGGCGAAGCAACGTGTCTGCGCCTGTCTAGAAGACCCCGAGTTATCCTCTTTACTCACGGACGACCCTCTTCAGGCGCAAGTCCATATGCAGACACTCTTTGAAATCCGCGCCGAAACCCTCTGTGACTATCTCGACTCCATGAAACCGCACTTCACTCGCGTCATCGGGTTCCGACCAACAGGTTGGACTTACCGGCCACCTGCCGGCCGGGCTCTCGAGAATCCGCCTGTGTCGACGGTACTCTACTCATCACATTGGAAAACACCCTTCTCCGTGCAAGACCTAATCCCACAGCGCGGGAGCACGCGTGAGAGTGCGTGTTTCGGCGTACCCTATAGCGAGCACAGCTCGTTTCGGGAGTTGACTATGTTTTGCTGTGCGCTTCGTATCGGGAGGATCATTCCCACTGTTAACGTGGGGAGCCAAAAGAGCAGGGAGCGTATGAAAGCGTGGTTTGAGAAGTGGGAGGCTGAGAAAAGGAAGAATGGGCTGTATAGAGTGGAGGGGGATGATTGGTAGTCTCCCACTTGTATAGCACATAACACGAAGATAATGATAAAGATCACACTTTTACCTTTCCCCAGTCTTAACTACTCGTAGTATCTGCAGTACTGTATAGAGGAAGTGTGCTGTTCAGCCGTTCGGCTAACTCCATGTGTTTGTGATTGACTGCCTAAGGCTACAATGGCTGATCACGGGACATCGCCAAGGACAGATGGAGGGAGGGCCCCCTCCATCCCAAGTCCATCATTCTCTCAAAGCGGGGGAATGTTCACTTTCTCTGAATGATCTGGGGATAGTTTCCCTTGGCCTTTGTTCTTATTTGCTTGTCCGCATTGCATCGAATATGGTTCACAAATCATCAACGATGGATTGCATTAGAATAGAGGTCCGTGGGTCTCCTCTTCCAGCATAACCGAAGTGAGTGGAGGTCGGGGATGCGAATCGGCTGGCGCTCACTGTGAGCAGAACCCCAGACTCCCGACCTTGACTTCCGTGTGCTGCCTTTGCCTCGGGGATGCCCTCATCGACCGCCCATCATAAATATGTCCTCAGAATGCGTTGGGATGATCTTTGTTTGATTTCAGCGCGTCATGGACTAATTGACGTCCTCTGTTTCAAGTCAAAAATCAACGGTCTAAACTCTTGTCTCCCAAGACTGAGAGCTTCGTAATCTCCGCCCCGCCTTCAACTACCGCCAACGGTTAGTGCCCTGCAGGGTTATTGTTCCTGTTGATTTTCTGCTGGATCTTCCATATTTCTTCCTGTAACAGGCTAACATTTACATGCTCTAGACATTCCGTCATCATGATCACCGACTTGCTTACAATTGAAATCATCACTCCCGAGAGGATTGCCCTTGCGCTTTTGGGACTGCTGGCCGCCTACTATGTCGCTCCGTATCTCCAGACGTGGCGGTTGAGGGACATTCCCGCGCCGGGCCTGGCTGCCTGGACCAACTTCTGGCTGCTCCTTCAGGCTCGTAGGGGCCATCGCTTCATCTCTGTGGACAACGCTCACAAGAAGTATGGCAAACTCGTCCGCATTGCTCCTCGCCACATCTCCATCGCCGATGATGCAGCTATCCAGGCTGTCTATGGACACGGAAACGGTTTTCTGAAGTCGTACGTTCCTCAGCCATCTTCAGTTGATGCAAGCTAATCGTATAGTGATTTCTATGATGCTTTCGTCTCCATTCGCCGTGGTCTGTTCAACACCCGGGATCGTGCGGAGCATACCCGCAAGCGCAAAACGGTATCGCACACCTTCTCGGCCAAGTCGATTGGCCAATTTGAGCAGTACATTCACCACAACATCGAGAATCTGGTCAAGCAGTTGACCCGCATCTCGAACCTCCAGCGCAACCCTAAGAGCGGCTACGCTACTGTCGATGCTCTGAACTGGTTCAACTTTGTCGCCTTTGACATAATCGGCGATCTCGCTTTCGGTGCTCCGTTCGGTATGCTTGACAAGGGCCAGGACATTGCCGAGATGCGCAAGTCTCCCGACTCTCCTCCCCAGTACGTCCAAGCTGTGGAGGTTCTGAACCGCCGCGGCGAGGTCTCTGCTACTCTTGGATGCTACCCTGCCCTGAAGCCGTTTGCCAAGTACTTGCCCGACCGCTTCTTCCGTGATGGTCTTGAGGCTGTTGAGAACCTAGCTGGAATTGCCATCGCCTGTGTCAACGAGCGTCTCAAGCCCGAGGTTATGGCCAACAACACCCGTGTCGATCTTCTTGCTCGCCTCATGGAAGGGAAGGATGCCAACGGCAACAAGCTTGGCCGTGCTGAACTTACCGCGGAAGCTTTGACCCAGTTGATTGCCGGCTCCGATACCACCTCCAACACATCCTGCGCCATCCTTTACTACTGCCTCCGTACCCCCGGTGTTATCGACAAGCTCCACAAGGTCCTCGACGAAGCCATCCCCAAGGACGTTGAAGTTCCCACCCACGCCATGGTTAAGGAGATCCCTTACCTCCAGTGGGTCATCTGGGAAACCATGCGCATCCACAGCACCTCGGCAATGGGTCTCCCCCGTGAGATCCCTGAAGGCAACCCGCCTGTGGAAATCAGCGGCCACATCTTCAAGCCCGGTGACATTCTTTCTGTCCCCACTTACACGATCCACCACTCGAAGGAAATCTGGGGCGCCGATGCTGACGAGTTCATTCCCGAGCGCTGGGCTCCCGAGCGCCTCACTGCCCGCCAGAAGGCCGCCTTCATCCCCTTCAGCACTGGTCCCCGTGCTTGCGTTGGCCGCAACGTCGCCGAGATGGAACTCCTTGTCATTTGCTCCACTGTCTTCCGCATGTTTGACTGGGAGCTGCAGCAGAAGGGACCGATGGAGACCCGTGAAGGTTTCCTGAGGAAGCCTCTGGGCTTGACAGTTGGTGTTAAGAGGAGGACGATTGTTTAAGCTCTTGCATTCGTGCATTCTTACGAGTACGCGGATTGACTAGGAATAGAGAGGTACTTGGGTGGAAAATACCTGGGCTGTTACTGGGCGATTTGCTGATTTTGCATGTCATGATCGTATGTGTACGTAGCTTTACGAATATATGTGTACATATTCTAGACTGCCCCGTATGAATTGAGTATCTGAGTCGTTTGTGTACGGAGTGCACACTCGGAATATGTAATTTGGTCGATCTCGGCAAGCCGAAATCACCAGCCGAAGGGTCTATTAGGCAAAGTGTTTACCGGCGATTTATACTTTATCTTTACTGTTCTTCTAACTACATCCATCATCGTTCATACATGAATTTACAGGAGTATATCTATGATTGAAAGAATGCCATAAGCCGTTCATCTCGTGGTATTAAGATACCCTTTATATTATATTTTATTACACTTGAGAGTCACGACCAAGAAATCCCAGACTTTGCAATATAAAAGTCCATACATCATTTTCATATTCCATTCCAAGTCACCAAGCACCAGGCTTGTGCTGGTCTGCTAAATACAGGTAACAATCCATTTACCGGCAGGTGTAACCGCCATCAATGATCAAATCCGCACCAGTGGTGTACGTGCTCGCATCACTGACCAGGTAAACATACGCTCCCTTTAGCTCCTTCGCATCACCATGTCGTCCCATAGGGATCATACTCAACCACAGATCCTGCGTCTTCTTGTCGACAAAGTCACTCAGACCGGTATCAATATAACCCGGCGAAATAGAGTTGACACGCGCAAAGTCCCTCCACTCGTTCGCCAGCGACCGCGCCATATGAATGCAACCCGCCTTCGCAACATTATAGCTCGTCTGCTCCTGCGGGTAGTTGGCAATGTGACCACTCATACTGGCAGTGATAACAAGTGAACCCTTCCCGCGCTGCTTGAAGTGCGGGCCTATTGCCTTCGCGCAGTGGAATGTCCCATTTAAATCAGTCTGCACGACCTCCTCCCAGTCCTTAACAGAGCCATCAAGAACGCCGGCGGACGCGGTCCGGCCGGCATTGGCGATGAATGCGTCGATCTGTCCGAACTCGGCAATCACGTCCTGCACTAGCTTTTCAACACTCTTGAAGTCGCTGACGTCGCACTTATAGGCCTTGGCTTTGACGCCATAGTCGCGCGATAGCTCAGCGGCGTTCTTCTCACCTCCTTGGGGGCGTGAAGCGTAGGTAATTGCGACATTTGCGCCCATCTCAGCGCACCCGCGCGCTGCTTCGATGCCCATGCCTCGCGGCCCGGAGGCGCCGGTGATCACGACAACTTTGCCCTTTAGGCTAAAGAGGTCGGAGAGGTGGGACGCGGTAGGGACTTGTTGCGGCATTTTGCGAGGTTGGAACAAGAGAGATAGGTTGGTAGGTAAGTTGATAGGTAGGTAGATAGGTTGTTGCTTGAGAAAGGTAGTTGAATTTGTATGGACAGGTTGTACTGGGCAGGAAGGGTTTAAGAATGATAAAACCGGTGATGACGTCGACCTGATTTCACTGTATACTGAGCGGGAACCGGAAGATAGTAGGAACCTAGTGGGCTCATTCAAACCGGGACGGATGGAGCTCTTTATATGCGTACGGAACTACGAGGAAGTCTAGAGGTAGTCTTGTACTGCTACTGAGGCTAGATCAAGAGACAACTTGGTTGCTGGTGAGGGGCCGATTGGGTCTATGACGCAATGTAAGAGAGAAGTGGGCCCGGCCTCCGCGGTCAGATCGACATGGATGGGTTTGTAGTAAGCAATTGATAAAAGTATGATAATCAGGTTTTATGTCCAGAGGTGTCGCGATAGGTTTGAAGCGCTGTACAAAGTTTCCAGGTGTTGGCTTAATGGCTTGGGGCTGGGTTAGTCAATGTTGTGTAAGTGCTGTGTAAAATGCCCAGGATGCGCGATACGTGCTGACGGAGGGGTTGGTAAGACATGGACCTTGGATGCGTGAGAGCTGGGGGAACGGGGTCTACCAAAAGAGAGGAAGGAGATGCGCTGGTCACCATGGTAGACCAAATCGATGAGACATGTTTCTCTAGTTCTATAGATCCCCGTAAGTGTGCTTCGCGGAAAGCCAATTCTATCATTTCACGTTCAGTCGTCAAGCTCTATGAGTAGGTTGCGTCTTCCAGGCCTGTACCGTGCAGTTAGCGCAGCAGTCCCTCCCCTTCTTCGCTATTGTTAGGCGCATGTTTCGCCATGGATATCGCGTCCTGGCGCCCTCGCTCTGCATCCACCAACCACACTAGCGGCATCGGTAGTAGAATCAAGACGCCAATGAAAATGAATCCGGACCGGGCAGACCCGGTCGCATCGATCAGGGCGCCGACTATAGCCGGTCCCACGAATGAGCTTCCTTTGTCGGTGGCCGCGTAGAGCGCGTAAAACGCAGCCTCGCTGCCTGGCGGGATAAGCTCGCCGAACAAAGAGCGACAGTACGACGCCAATCCTCCAGAGACAACCCCATGGACAATTCCCAAAGGGAAAATCTCCCATGGCTGCTGCAGCCCCAAGACGCCCCAGTTCCGGATAAACGGGATATAAGCCAGCATCCCGTACAAGGGGATGATCTCAAACAGTGCTATGCATAAAAGAATGGTATGGTTGGACGCCAGTGCAAACCGACGGGCCACGATCGGCCACAGAAACGCGCCGGCC
Source organism: Aspergillus spinulosporus (assembly GCA_003574815.1). Taxonomy (NCBI): domain Eukaryota; kingdom Fungi; phylum Ascomycota; class Eurotiomycetes; order Eurotiales; family Aspergillaceae; genus Aspergillus; species Aspergillus spinulosporus. The sequence goes on along the minus strand of QPHH01000003.1, from coordinate 838,698 downwards.
ATTCCAGACATTGTGGCCGTGATAGACAAGACACCAACAGAGACGGTACTCAGATGCAGCTCTGTCCGCGCAAAAAGAATCGCAGTTCCAGATACTGTCGCTATGGCATCGGAAATCAGGAACCACGCGGCCAAGAAAATCACAACTTCACGCAATCGCAGTGCAACCTTAATGGTATTCCAGAGAGACTTCCACGCAAAACCTACGAGGCGTAGCCAGACGCGCCATTTCTGACGATAGCCAGCGCCAGGGGTGACATCCTCCAACGGAGGGCCAGGGCGGCTTCGCAACCACCTGCTGCAGACGACAGTGAAGGCAGCCCACCATATACCCACTAGAAGCAAAACAAACCGCAGCGGTAGAGTTGGATGGGATTTGCCCATGGACGTCTTTGACAGCGTAAACAGCAACAATATGCTTAGAATCTGCACAAGGACAGCTGCACAGTAGCCTAAGCCCACACCCCGCGACGAGATGCGAGTGGAGAGCTGCAGTTCGGGCGACGTAGAGCTGGGAGCCTTCTCAGACTCAGCAGCCTTCTTAGATTCTGCCGGGCCAGCATGGTCACCGGTATCTTCGTCCGTCCAGGACTGCAGCGAGAAATCGTCTCCTTCCGTATGGAGGTCATGAAGTTCGTCCCTATTCTTATTCGAAGCTCTTTGAACCGATGGGTCATTTGCGACGAGGATAGGCAGGAACGAATTCAGGACAACAAAAGAGGAGCCGAGGCAGGTGACCCCGATTACGACCAGGAGCGCCCCGAGTACGAAGACTGGCGGCACGATGAGCATAAATAGCATGGACGTTGCGGACCCGATAAAACCGAACGCCAGCAATAGGGCCTTTCGGTTATTTTCTGCGACACATCAGTATAATGGCATGATCACGGGATATTTACCGTCTCACCGTAATCCGCAAGTGCACTAAAGGACACGAGGGTCAAGGCCTGGATGAGCACGGCCAGCGAGAAGGTGTACATAGCAAAACTCGCCGTGTTGATCTCCAGGCCCATCAACGGGACGACACAGGCCTCGTTGGCCGGCGCAGTCCCGTTACCGGCAGCGGGAGGCGCATCCGGACCGACACATGGCAGATGGCTGGAAGACAAGAACCCCTGCTCGCGGGCCAATTGCTCAAGGGTGAGGGGGAGAAACGAGCCTGAAGAGTCAGCACCAACCGGCGAAAGATCTTCCTACTGTGCGTACCGACACCGCATACAGCAAACACCTCGGCAGCTATTCCGTAAGCATACCAACCCCAAATCTCGCGACGATCTGTGGGGGAGGTATCCTCCCCGCGGTACCGCGGGCGTCGACGATCGAAGGCCGGCGCTTCGGGCGAGGAGACGAGCTGGGAGAACGACGCCATAGTGGATGACCAGAGAGTGGCAGAAGTCAAACCTTCACGAGAACAGCATGGCTGGAAACCCAGGGCCCAGGGCCAACAGCTGCGGTGGAGCTCGCAGCCCTGCTTCTTTTCGTCCAACGACCTTTCATCTTTGGTTGATGACGACCCAAATTGCGGATGACTCGGATGTGTCTCACCGCCTTCAAATCCTGGCAGTAATTGTCTACAGAAGGCGGTGGGAATGGCTATTCCGCTGTGTTGTGATTGGTGTCCAAGATCTATACTAGACAATGAGGCAAGACGTCCAGAGTGAGCGGAGAAAATACGCAGTACTTCAAAAGCTCAACGTGAACTTCGATAAGATGGCAATTGTCAGCCGGCTCATTAGCAACAGCATCAGGCAGGCCAGCTGGAGATAAGTTCCTTGTGTTCCCTCGAAAATGCCCGAACACCCACGTAGGAAAGAGCACCCGGTCCCGGCCCGACCTCCTTCCTGTTTGGGGTCCGGGTACTTCTTCCCAGTCAACAACCCATTCTTCTTCTCACCTCTTCTCCTCTTTCAAGCATCTACGCACTATTACATCTATTCTTATCCTCCTTGTCTCTAAATTCGCTCTCTACGCCGACCGTAGTTCGCTCGTTCCCACTCGAGATGTTCCGTGCCATCACATCTGCCATGTGTTTCCTCGTCAATTTGGTCATCTTTGCGCTGAGCAGGATGCTGTACCGCATCCGAGGCCACGATTCTCGACAAATTATCAATCACTGCGCGTTCAGGCATTATCCAGAGCCAAATATCATACTCGAGGCCCCAGAGTGTGGTCGATCTGGCTCTCATTTACTCCAAAGCCACACCTGTCTGGATGACGGCAAAGTAGGCAAGATTCCAGAGCTACGCTGGATGCCACCATCCCACCTCGATGTCAAGCAGTATGTTTTGGTTTGTGAGGATCTCGATGCACCTATACCTTTCTCTATCATTACCCACGGTCTTTTCTTCGGCATTCCACCCACCACTACCGAAGCTTTCCCCGACGATATTGAGCAAGACAGTAATTGCGCTGGTCGTCTTACCCTCGCAGGCTGGGGGTATGTTCCGAATATGAGGGGGACACCTTACATTGGCGCTGCTGCTCCCTTGGGTCACGGCGTCCATCGATATGTGTTTACCATCATAGCGCTCAACGAGCCTCTCCACTTTGACCGGCCCGACAAGGTGACTAAGCGCCAGATTAAGAAGGCCCTTGTCAACAAGGTAATTGGTTGGGGTCAATGGATCGGTCACTTTGAGAGGCCCTGGCCACGCTGAGCCTGGTCTACCGTCTTGTACACATCTTGGACGTCGCGCTCTGGGAAGTGTGGTTAGAGGGAGCATCGTGCACTGAGACATGCGGTGTATATTCTTCCTTGTGCTCTGTATATTCTCAATACCCCTTTCGCTCATATTTCTACACGGTCTGCTCTCTACTTTGTGGACGCCCCTCATGATACCCCCAATTAATCAATTATGAACAGCAGTACAAGGGAAAATCAACTACATTAGTCCGATGATCATTGCTCTAACCTTCCCACAAACAAATGACCCACTTAACTGCCTACATCCTGTCAGCTACCACGTTCGCGAACTTGCAACGACGTGCTCACCTTGCTCGGTCTCGATATGCTCCATGAACGCAGCAAGGCGACGGATTGAAGGTTCTACAGAAGATTCGCACGCCCTCAATGTTGCAACGCCCGTCCTATGTGACTGGCCACAGTCCTTTGTGAGAGATTGCAACCCTTTCAGCAACTCCAGCAGTTTCATCGAATTTTTCCCAAGGAGCATTCGTACCAGAACCACCGTCTCATCGTCATCAAGATCCATTTGCCCAAGCTGCATCTTGCTTCTTATGCAAAGGAATTGAGGCAGTGATGGGTCGAACAAGGCGTCCTTCCGCGTAACATTGTATGCCAAGCAGGCGGCTTCGAACAAAGCGAGCGCCTGGTCTGTGAGGGCCGGAAGCGTCATGAGAGTTGATCCGGGATTTGCTCGGCACTCCTTGCACTTTAGCATCGCTTGACCCTGACTATGTATACGGTCAACCAGGCTGAGGATCGTCTCGAGCTCAACGACAGTGGGCACACTTCGGAGTTCGTTCATAATCTGCAAGGCGCTTATCGAACACTGGCAGGTAGCCTCTGACTCCATCGAAGCAAGGATGAGGTGGTAAATAATGCGGTCGATTGACAGACAGGTGTTTCCTATTTCTGCTGTGTTAATGTTGGGGTACGTCGGCATTGTTGGCCCCTGATTCATGTGCTCTGCCCCTGAACGAGCGTTTAGGCAGGCCTGATGACAAGGGAGAGGCTAATATAGAGGGTAGTAGCGACCTCCAAATGACGATTGCTCTTCACATGCGTGATTCTGCTTGGTATTGACGGATAACGAATACAACCTCGGGTTCGTGAGGGAGCGTCATTCATCAGCCTCACGGTTTTATCATATCAGGGCGTGGGCTCTGTTGGTCCGTCCTTTCGCGCAGGCCAAATCACTGTGGCACCACACACTTCTTCCGACCCGCCGAAAGTTGCACAGATAACTATAGCCTGGTTATGGTTACCACATCAGTCACCTGGGCTCAGTTGGGCGCTGACACTCATAGGTACCTAACAATGAGGCAGTTCAATCCTTATGGGCGAGCTTTGGCTACGAAATTCTACACATGAAGATGGGAGGGCCACAACGATTTAACCGGATGGTAGGTTGTTTTATGAGTCTCCAAAGCAAAAGAAATTATGTCATGGTCTAGTCAACATATCCAACTTTACCATGATCAGTCGCAGTCTTTGGTATGTCTCCTTCATCAATAGCACTTTTCCCTTTGAAGGTGTCAGGTACTCGTGCGTGTAAGTGAGGATCCGCCGGATTGTTCTGTGCAAGCCTTCCAGACGACGTGTCAATACTCGCTTCACGAATGCAAACTTCTCTTCAGATGGCACGCAGAATCCCCCAATTATCAATGGACATGCGTCGAGCTGAGTCCTTAGGTGAGCACTCTCGCCTTTGAATCTTCGGGTCTGTGCCGCTAGCCTCGTGTCAGCTCTGTACTCCTGCGCCAAAGGGCCGAAGTACTCGGGAAACAGTCTTTCTACAACATCATTTTCGGCGGAAGTGATTGAATCCAGAGCGGTGATCAGGCCATCAATACCGAGAATGACAGATATGAGAAAGTTTACTGTTATTCGTGAACAGCTCCGGCACTGCAGGATTGTGTCTATTAGCTGCTGCAGCACTCGTTGGCGCGTAAGAATACTGTCGATGGCAATGGAAGGGCCGGACTGTATGGCATAGGCATTTATTCGGGCTAGATCCCAAACGGCTTGCTCGTGGTTCTGGCACGGGAAGATACTTGGAAAGCTTTTGAAGCTTGCTTTGAAGTCTTTTTCGGAAAAGCCGTAGTCGTGTGGCCGTTTCGTGTTGACTTGAGGGAAATAACCTGGTGGCTCAGCGAAGTCCCCACCTAGCGGTGGCAATGGCTGTAACCAAGAATAGGCATCCTGCTTGGTATGGTCAGGATAGGCCGGAGAGCCCTGAAGAAGTCCCTGGGCACCACTGGAAAGATGGTCGCCGTTGGTTAGACTGCCGTTGACACCAGAATAGTAACTGGAGGATGATGGCGGGTCTAGTACTTCAGATGTCGAGTCTGAGAAACCTTCCGATGGGACAGGCACGCTGTCCAAGTCCATCGGCGTTCTGCTATCTACCTTGCCATCGTTCTCGAACGGGTCGATGAATCCGCAACTCTGATTTGGGTCGGTGATCGACATAAACTCGTGGAACCAGCTATCCGAGACCGTGTCAAGATTATCTGACACTGAAGAAAGGAATAATCAGCTTAAACGTTATCAAGGATACTGGGTGGACTGACTTGAAAAAGGTGCTGCTGTGACTATTTCCATCAAGGTGGGGGTTTGCAAACCGGCGCTTTCGACGGACATATCATCGACTTGGCCTTGTTCAAACGTGAGGTTGTCGAAAAGTGGCTTATCATCACCGTCAAGAGACAAATCATTCGCGTTGAAATCTGCCATAGGTTCTTCCTTGACTTTCTTCTTCTTTGGACCCCGTGCCTTCTTGCTAAGAGGTCCGTCATTTTGACCTGTGGAATCAAGATGCGGATCTCTCTTCTTGGCCGGTCGACCGAGACGACGAGATATACTGTAAATACAGTCGATGTTGTGTTTCTGACATCGTTTGCAGGAAGGTCTCTCATGGCCACAACGAATCTTGGCTTGCTGACATGCATTGCAGGTTTGGCGAATTTTGACACTCTTGGGCAGCTTATCAGGGAAAAAGTCGCCTTCTTTGGGCTGATCCATGATGGAAGTCGATAACTTCAAAGTGGACAAATTCTAAAGCCAGTCTCGCAGGCTTGATGCTGTATATATGCAGCAGAGTCTATACCATCACATTTCTACCATCCACGAACATTCTTCCGACTCTGCGCAGGAACGCAACAACCAGGTGGAGTCTGGGTAGCAATGGCACCGCGTTGCCTTCTCTGGCTGGTTTATTCACGTTACATGCTCCACGTACCACATGGTGTGCCCACAAGCCCCTTGAATACTGGGTGTTCGCTCTGTTGCTGGCGAAAAGCACGCATGGTTCGTGCTGTGCTAAGAAAAGGATGCAAATGCTTATCACGGGCGCTGTGGTACCATGCAGTACTGCAGCTGGTCGAGTTTCTGCAAGTTCATCACGCCTAGCTTAGAACCAGCCTCGGACCCTGCCCACAACCAGGGAGAAGTTCAACAAATCAACGTGTCTGGATTCTTTACGACTCCAACCCCTAAGTAACGGCTCTAGCCTGCATGGTTACACCATGTCTTGAACTAATTAACTCCCGGAACGACGGGATCAACGCGGCCCATTCAACCGCCAGCGGATGGTATTACCCACCCGTCCTGATATACGCCTGTGCTACATGACAATTTGACGCCTTTGCGCCCCTCTCACATGCTCCCGAGCATCTGCTGGAGTCATAACCGTTGCAATCACCGGCTGGCTACAGGGAGCCGACCTCACCCACGTTGTCGTTGGAGTCTTGGTGGGCGTGCTTGACGTCCCCGTCACAGCGTGGTCGTTGTTGACGAAGAAATAGTTCCCGGCCACGGGACGTTGGAGGCCAGTAACCTCTACGAACTGGCGCAGGTCGAAACCAGCCCTTGCGTCCATAGTCTTTGGAAAGATATGCGCGAAACAATCCGGAAACGTGTATTGCTCATGTTGCTCGAACGCAAGGTAGACGTATCGGTGATGCGTGTTGGGCGGGGGTTGGGGGGCAATATACTCCGCCGGGTGTTTGCCGTAGGGACCTTTACCAGGACTGCCTAGCTCTAACCAAGGTTTGTCGTGGTGAACTACCAGATTTGCTTGGTACCAATGCAGAATGACCGTTGACATTTCTCTGTACTGGACATCTAGATCAACAAAGACCAGCAGGTAGGTTGAGTTTGGGTTCAGACCCCAGGTGCTGATTTGTGGCAGGGGATGCGTGTCTGTCACGATCAGTAGTGTATCCGAATAGCGGCCTGAGCCATCTTACCTGATATTGCAAGCGTACTTCCGGGGAGTACCCATGGTGTGCCGGGGTATCGAAGCTCAAGGATGGGCAGTCCGGATGGCAGGGGGTCAATCTGCGCAAAAGCCGCAAGGAACAGAGACGTGAGATGGACGACCCTTTGAAAGAACATCTTGACTATCTTGTCTCATCGTTAGTGACCTTCTTGTTGGCCATTATTATCTCCTACTCTTTATACGAGCAGCGCAGAGTTCAAATGTGTAACTCGTGGCTTTTCCAAGCTTCGGCGACTATTGCCCCCGGCGAGTTAAGTATTGGGTCTACTCATTTCTACACCGTTCTATCTCCCTCACCGAAACTTCGATTCCCTCTGTACTCTCCATTGTACCCCATTGACATACACAGTTCCCAGCACCGGGCAGCACACACCGACTATCAACGCCGCAACAAATCCATATGTCCTCCCACTGCCGAATCTTTCGATCATCGGCGTGACGAGCGCTGTACTCACCGCGCCTAAAAAGCACCGGACAAAGTTATTTGTGGCCATGACCGTTGCTGGCTTGGAGTAGTACAGATCCACCAAGAGGACGTTCATCACGTTGTAGGAAGCTGTGATGGAGAATGAGACCAGGAAGATCATGGCCAGGGAGAGTGCGAGGGGAGGATGTTGATCGAGTACAAGGCCGTAGATGAAGATCACGAGTGAGCAGAAGAGCTATAATTATCATCAACTGTATGTCAGAGACTGGTGTAGGAAATACGAAATACACACGAGCTATACTCACCGTCATCGGTCCCCCTACCTGCAGCCTTGCTCGTTCAACAGGGAATACCCAATTGCTTTCCGTTCCATCTACATCTCTATTCACTTCAATATCTCCTTCCGCAGTCCCTTTCGCGTCTTCATACACTCTCCGCACCCTCCAATAATTCCAATCCACGACAGCGCCATTAAATGTCGTGGACACCAACGATCCGACCCCCGCTGGTAAAAAAACCAGTCCAATTCCCATATCAGATAACCCATAGATCCGCGCAAACTGCGACGGGATGCCTGCCGTGACGGCGTAATAGCTCGCAAAGACAAGCCCATTCGAGAGCAAGACCAGGCTAGTAGGAAAGTGAGCTAGGAGTCGGAGAGGCGTCAGCGGATTCGGGAGGCCTGGACTATTTCTCCTCTTGCTTCTCTGGTTGTCTGGTGCCGCTCCTTCAGCTTGTCCCCTCTCTACTGATCCAGCCTCTGAAGCATTTGCTCGTGCCTCTCTCGTCTCCGGCAAGAAGAAAACCAGCACAAGCAACATGACGACCCCACCACCGGCAAGAAAGCAAAAGACCCCCCTCCAACCATAGTGACTCGTAATCAATCCCCCAAGAACAGGTCCCAAACTCGGCGCAAGGATATTCCCTAGACTTGTGAGCCCCATGTACGCTCCCCTCTCGTTGGCATCAACGATATCCGCCGCAACTGCAGCCGAGAGTGCGACAGTGCCTGATATGCCGCTGCTTTGGACGGCGCGGAGGCCTAATAAAGAGGTGTAGGAGGTGCAGTTTGACAGAAAAATGTTAGAAAGAATGTAGACGGTGAAGCAGAGGATGTACGCTGGTCGTCGGCCGGAGGTATCGGAGAGGGTCGCCGTTAGGGTTGGGGAGAGAGCTTGGCAGATCTGTGGATCCTCACTCCAACCACCCCGGTCATTACTTGCCAGGATGGACGATGGGTTGGGTTGGGAAAATAGAAAGGGAAGTGGGCGTACCATATATGTAGTGATTGTGAGATTAATTTGTGATAGGGAGATGTGCAAATCTGCCGCGAGGCCGTTTAGGGCTGGATAGTATATGTTTGAGGAGAGGGGAGAGAAGGTGGACGCGAGGGATGCGGTGAGGATAATGAGCCGTTTTTGGAGAGACGTGAAGGGGGGTATTGAGGTGGTTGTGGGGTTCGATTTGGGGGCTATGTTTGAGACCGAGTTCGAAGATGAGGGCGATGGTAATGGTGATAATGACGGTCGTGGTGGTGATGCGGGTATGGAAGTTGATGGGAGGAGAGGGGTTGTTTCCGTTGTGGTGGGCATGGCCGTGAATTCTTCGTCAGGTCTCATGCTTGGAGGTAAAAAGTGAGGATAGATTGGGGAGGACCTGATAGCTAGGCACATCCTTCTCAACTAAATGGATATACGCAGTACTGAAAGTGCTCAAGGAGTTCATTTCATTGATGACATATTGAAGCGTGAGTGTACAGCCAAAACCCAAGTACCTATCGTTTCAGATGCTGGCGGCGTTGGTGGCGCATCTTCCTCCCGTCAAACACGATAGTACGGCGACTGGGCCAGGCGGACGCACGTAGGACAAGGGATTGGGTCTAGAAAAACGCTCAAGCTTGAGTGCAACTCCAGACTCAGATTCTCGGTCGATACGTATCCTCGCGTGCGTCCCCCGTGTAGAGGTGTGCTGGGCGAAACAACTTGCCGCATGTTACTAAGTACGTGGTCGAACGTCAGCACAGCAGAATTCCCCCGATGGGATATTACCGTTGCATCGCACGGGAAGGATGGACACAGAACTCACGCATGTACTCCCGCCAGTGCGCCATAATGCCCATGATTCGTTGCGCAAGCATAGCTGCTGGGATCATTTCGACCTCGAACCCTCTAATGAAGTAGTCAGTTAACCAGATACCTAGACGACAAGTGTAGCATGTGCAAAGAAGACAAGAGAAGAAAGGAAGGAAACGTACATCCCTGTAAAGACAAAATTCCCATAAAAATCCGCATTCGGGTATAGCCCACGGCTGCGAAAATAGTCGTCGGCCGACGCAGCGCACTCAATGGCCTCGGCTAGTTTTAGGAGACGGGTAGAAGGCAAGTCATGAAGGATCGACTGGACAAAACGCACTCGTGGGTCAATCCCCTTATAGGAGCGGTGGCCATAGCCAAATAGCCTTTTACGACCTTGTTTGACTTCATCAAGGAAGGCAGGGATTCCGGCTTCCGTCCCAACATCTGCCAAAGCGCGCTGGGCTGATTCTGTTGCACCAAAGTGCAGCGGGCCCCATGCTGACGCAACGGATGTGATGAGACATGACACTGGGTCTGTGAGGGAGGAGGCCGTCACGAGGGCCGAGAAGACGGTAAGTGCCATGCCATGGTCAGCGTTAAGCATGGCGAAGCGGCGGAAGCAGGAGAGTTTGACTGGGTCTGGCACTCCTGCGACTGGATCGATTAGGCCAGCCATTGTGAAGAGGTTCTCACAGTAGGTCCTATCCGGAGAGGGCGGGGTGAATGGGATGCTCTTGCGGTGGCTTGCAACGATCCCAAACACCACTGCGTACGCGGCAATTGTGCGTAGGATGGCGTTGTCAACGTTTTCCCGATTAGCCCGGTACTGATGGGCATTGGTAGAGGCGGGAATAGTCTCTGGGATGCAGGATAAATAGGTGGATAGGCCCGTCAACATGAGTGCTAATGGGGGTGTAGTGTTGCTAGACTGGTCAGTCCTCGTAAAAACCCAATGTAGATTACGTACGGCAAGGACTGCACCGCCGTCTGGACGATTTCGGGGACGGCAAGCATTTGCGCGGCCAACTTTGCTCGAAGCTGCTCCTTCTGCGGCGGCGTCGGATATGACCCCCATACCAGCAGATGCAGCATGTCTTCAAAGTCGCTCGTCCACAGTTCTTCCAAGCTATAGCCGCGGAAGAGAAGGAGGCCACGCTCATGGTCCCTGGTGATGTTAGTCTAGTTGGGCGACTCGCAGACATTGCCTTGCGTACGAGAAGCTGATAGCAGATTCAACCACAGTCGTATTCAGCAGTCCCGGATCGTGCACTCTCAGTCCGCCTGAGACCTGGTCGGCTCGGTTGGCACCGATTCCTGGGGCCTTTATCCGTTTGAAATCGATGGCCGAAATTGAATTCCTTCGAATGGGAATCTCGTACAGCGCATCTGTTCGCGAGTCCCGTATGTAGAGCGTGCCCGACGACATCGTTGAGGATTCGTTGACCCCCTATACTTCGTCTGCGTGAGGGTCAGCTTTTGTATTCATGGACGGAGATAGCCCGGAGAGTGCCAATGTCCGAGTCCGAATGCGAGTACTCGCATTCAGAAGGACATTGACCGTAATGACTTACACAAGCTGGTCAACCTTTATCGTGCGTGTACCCTACGAAGGCCGGATTGGGGGTATTCGTGTCTCACAGAGCCCATATGTTCATCTAATCCTGGTCCTGTCCGGAAATGTGATTGGGAGACCCGTGAGATGCAAAGGGGCTGAGTCTGCGTGTTCCTAGCATGTAAAAACGAATCTTGGGCATTTCAAAGCCGCAGGTCGTGTTAACCGCAGGTCGTGCTAACTCTCATGACCTTGCTAGTCGTTAATGGTAAGGATTTAGGTGCATCAATACACAGGGAACAAAGAGGGACCAAAAGTATTCAATTTGCTATATTATCGTATAATAAACTGGTATCGTCCATTCATAAATCGTCTCCACCGTCGTTTACTGGGGCATGTGCTCGAAGGGCTTTTCCAGATGCTCCTGGCAGAAGGGAAGCTTGCCAACGGTCCAGATCTCGGTGTCCTAGAGCGGCGCGTCAGTACATTCCATCAGAGTAAAGCAGTGTCTTGACGAACCGGCTTCAGGTTCTTCTTGATCTCGGTGTCCAAAGTACCGGCCTTCAGAGCGATGATCGGGGGAGCGGCCTCGGGGTCGTGAGCGATGGGCGAACCGCATTCGGAGCAGAAGATACGGTGGACAGCCTTGCCGGAGGATCCGTTCTTCGCGAAGCTCTTGGTGGGGCCGTTGATGGTCAGGGTGTCCTTGGGGACGACAGCGACGAGAGCTACAGAAATTAGTGAAGATAGTGGCCGCTGGAGGAACGGGACGTACAGTAGGTAGAACCGGTCTGGCGCTGGCAGTCATCGCAGTGGTCGTAGGCAGTAATGAGGGGCTGGTCAACCTCGGCCTTGTAGGTGACAGCACCACAGAGACAATGTCCAGTCAAAGGCATCTTGTCGGAAAATTCTCGATTGCTGAAGGCGAGCGAAGGGATCGGGTACCTGATTGGACGAAGGGAAGAGTGTGCGTTCAAGGTGCTCAAAATTGAGGACCCTTTGAGAAGGGAACCCGTATTTATAGCATGGCAATGCCGCCTTTCTGCAGAGTTCTGCTAGTTCTGCTTCTGATCGGGATTCCATGGGAACGCGGATCACCTCTCACCGAGAGCCACCAAGCGCGACCCGGAGAGAGCTAGGTTGAGAATTATTTGTCATGATGGAGGGGAAGCACCGAAAGAGGATGGCGGAGGAGCGAGGAGCGGGGGCCGCACAGCTTTACGTCACAACTCCAATTCCCCTCTAGCTCGTCTCGAGCCAACGAGGTTGGCTCTACTACAGCCTCTTGACGTTCAGTTGAGTACGCTACAAGCTCCTAGTCGCTTGAGTCCTCTCCGATTGACTCTTTTTTGGATGGATTTTACTCCTAACGCAGACACCGTGCCTGGCAAGCTCGCATTGCTTTGAAGATCGCAGCTATGGAGGGGCGGAGGGGCAGGAAGTGGAGGGGCAACCCCAGCCTCAACCACGAACCGGATCTCCTCTGGAGTCATTCTCCGTCGACTCGACTCGAGCCGATGCTATGAACCAATAGACGCCTTCGTCCAGCCATGGAGCTCCAGCTCAGCTCTTTCTTAATCCGACGCGGTGGAACCGCTCGGTCGCGGTTGTCCTGCAGGCTGCAGCTTCGCTGCTGCTTCTGAATTTCGAAACACCGAGCTCCGCTGCAAGTATTTGTCACTGCCGCTATATCGTGCATAATGGATTGGGGAAAGAGCGTCCGCGGTGATAAGCTTCTGCCGCCGATCTGCCTTTCACCTGGCTTACGCTCGAGCATTATGTCGACGCGGTTATGCGACCTATGACGCCGTGATCTACACAAACCACACTGTAGGAAATTGAGACGGCAGATGGACTGTGCAGGAAAACTCACCGTTATGATACAATCAGGTTTCTTAAAATTTACGAGTGATAAATCGTGGGCAGCCCACCTATCTCAACCATAACACTCGCAACCGCCAACCGTGTGCTTTGGAACGCGGCTTCGCTACGTCAGGTTATAGCGAAGTGTGATAAGTCCCTGCAGTAGCCAATGCTAACCGGGCGTCTAGAAGAATTCCAAATCAGACCTGCAGGATTGGATAACGATAAATATATTTTTTCCCTGGGCCGTCTTGTCAAGCGCCGATTCTGAAACGCCTAACGCCGAAGTCAGAAACGATATGCTAGCGTATTCAGCCCAGAACAAAAGAAAATCCGCCAGTCGTGGATTAAGTTCGAGGTCCAGTCAGAGCTTCTCGGTTCCCGGCCAAGATGCACACCGTATCGCAGGATCGTCATGACAGCGGACTGCCGTAAGCGCGTGTCAATTCTGACCAAGCTGTCAGCTTTCATGACTGATACTCGGGTCAATGTTGTATCCGTACTCTGTACCTCATTCAGACAGGGCCGCTTAGATCCTGCGTCTGGCATGCTCCAGCTTATCTGCTGCGCTCTTCGTTAAAAGTCAGTATTCGTTTGTGCCAGGATTAACCGTGACTGGAACGGCTTCGTGACTTTATCCGCGACTCCGGAAGAGCCCCGCAGTTCCTACCTGCATCTGTGCACCATCCTATCCTAGGGTTCTGCCCGTAGATCGTCGCTTCAGCATACTGGGCTTCTTCCGCATCGTCCTTTGTCACAAACCAGCGTCTGCATCGGCAGATACTGGAGGGAGACCGACGGCGTCGTTTCTTTCTGCAATTGACCTGACCTGTGCGGAACTAGAACCGGCTCCGGGAAGCTTATTCAATGCGAGGGTCTATGGCGGAACACCATTAATAACAGCCTTTCTTCATAGATATAGCGTGCCGCACCTCCATCTCCTCAATCTCCTGCGCATCTTCCATCGTAAGATGGCTCTGCGGTGTCACTGCGAGCTCACCAAGTTTCGCATCAAAATCAATCTGTCGTGTTGCAAGTGCCTGTGCAGTCTCCTGCATCGGTCTTGGTGCACCAGTTCGCATTCGATCTGGCCAATTAATGAGATGTCTTCCGGCGTGATGCGTTGGCCGCTTTCGACTGCGCGCTTGAGGTCCACGATGAAGGGAAATTCCGTAGAAGACATTATGGTAGGTCTTTTCGTCTTCTTATTTTGATACGGCTGTGAGACTAAGGGGAGAATGAACGTTGGAGATATGTCTGCCTTTGTCGCGGCAAGGGTGATGTCAGTACCGCCTAACACGGAAAAAAATCAAATTCGAGGCCAAATGACATCTTTATTAACTCCAAATCTGCAGATATCTTGTCGAATGGATGGATCGAGAACCTTTAAAGAGGTGAATTACTGGATCGCTGAAATAGCTTGATTGCTCGTATGAACTAGACGCCGATTTCGAGAGGTGGGCATGGAAGTGTGCCAAGTAGGTACCTACACACGATGGAGAGGGAAGCCTTGCTAAAGTGACTCCTTCCGGTCGCCAGCAAGATCATACTCAAACAGACCCGAGCAGACACCACTGGATCGAGTTCGAAAAATGAATATTACTGTTCGACAATTGCACCCTCAACTTCCACCAGTTGTTGCAAGCCCCGAGAGCCACCATATGCGTGGTCACATATGCTCCGTGTTACATCTGCTCAGGAGTTCGCTTTCAATGAGCAGGTGCCGTCCGACAGAAAGACGCTGGATACGAGATGAAAAATCTGTTTTGGGCCAGCGACTCCAGAAAACAAATCCCTGCTCACTCCGTCCGCCAGTCAACGACCGTAAGATGAGCTGTCCACCATCCGGTTACAACCCTTGTACTGGGAGAGAAACCAGATCCTGGGAAGGTCGCGCGCGACTGGAGGCACCTTCCAATGTCACTGTCACTGGAGGTAGAAGTAACTGCAGCTGATGCTCGTGGTACTGTAGCATCAGTGCCGCTTCACTTGGACGCGATGTCTCTGAGCGTCGTGGTCAGGTTCATCGACTTATCTTAGGGGCATCATTGTGAGACGCATAGGAGTGTTCCTGCCAGCGGCCTTGTGCGACTGAACTCGGCGCATGTGACTGACAGGGGCTGAATCTGCGAGATTGTTGCAATGGCATGGAAGACCTTCGAATGTCGGTTCTTCCTGGTGCAGCCTGTCAGCCTGAGGAATGGGGCTGCCACGGTTAGTTAGGCTAGAGGTCTGACACGAGAAGAAGGGGGCTGACAAGCAGGGCGTTGTTTTTCGGCCGGCTGAATCTCATACAATAGTTAAGCGAACATGATTCAGTCAATCAAACTTGGTTTAAAATTATGTTGGTGGTGGCGCTCTTGAGGGCAGATGCTGTATATATAGTGCTTACTGCCAATGCAAATTCTGACGCCGGCGACATTTTTCTTGGGCTAGGAAAGCTGAACGATCAGCTCACCTCATCGACGACGAAACCCTTGCATTTTGACACCTAGCTGTACTTATAAATACTGAGCATAAGCAAAAGACGCCGGCCCTTCCGGTCCATTGCCTGGTCGCAGCGATACAGCTCCGGTACCGGTTCAGAATTCCCCATCCTGCCTTGCACTGTGACCTCTACGGTAAACCACCGTGTCCACCTTCTGGACATCCCTAGGATGTTCTGTTAGGGCGGACAGCCCTGGAAGTACGTGATCGATTTGGTTGGTCTTTACAATGACTCTAATACCCACTGGTGATTGTACTCGGCTAAATGGGCTACTCCAGAGTGAGGGACAGTGTTTGCTGGATCATCGAGCCCCGTCTAAGTATTGAAGAGCCCCTCTTGGATTCCAGACTGTGACGATAAGCGTTGACTGTGGCCAGATTCTGTCTTGCGGGGCTTGAAAGATACTCAAAGATCAGCTCTAGGCAGCTGTCCACAGGTGATACTCCTCTATTCCATCAGACCGGAAAATTCCTGGCTGTGCGTGGTGAGCCGAGACAGTGAATGGCTACGCAAAAGCTTGTTCTCTGCAGCTCCAGCCTCACTCACCACTGCCATCTTTGATGTACTTAATGTCCTCTGGGTCCCACTGCGAGTGAACAAAACCACTATACTATTGGCTGGACTGTCAGAAGATGTTCTCCCAGCTGTGTCCTGCATAACACTGCTGGCGTGAAGCGGCTTCCTCGAGATGGAGGACTTCCACCCACTCACGTAAGCCTCAGTCACTTTGTTTTGCGTCAGGCTCTCTATGAAGATGTTGTCCCTTTATGAGATGCTTAATTCTGGTGAGGAAATCCCCGATGCTGATGGCTCGCAACCAACTAGCGTTTCGAAGAGAAGCAAGAAGGCCTGCACCCAGTGTCGCCAACAGAAGGTAAAACCTCACGCCTGGACGCAAACTCAGGTAGTCACTCGCTAACGTTTTCTCTGCGAGTAGGCGCGCTGTGACGCGTACCAGAAGCAGCCTTGTTCGCGCTGTGAGAAGCTGGGAATCGAGTGTGTGTTATCGGAAGCGTTCCGGAGGGAACACAAACGCCAGTACGCCCACGCCGCTACCGACATGAACAGTGTTAATCAGCGAGTAGGAAGTACGAGCGGTTGGAGAAGGAAACTGATGAGTTGAGAAAGCAGCTCAACGCTCGCACAGCCAACCTTCACCAGATCTGCGAATCCGCTACCACGATGATGTCCAAGCCCAATCCCGCGGACAACGTCAAGCGCAAAAAAGCGGCCGGCGTCTGCATCGATGCGAACGATACAGAGATTACTTGTTCCAACGGAGCTGAGGGCCTGCAGTTGTTGTTTCAGGACATCGCTTCCGACGGGCTACCTCACCTCACTGCCGCGACGTCTGAGAGCCCCAACTCCAACGGGTCGAAGCTTCCGGAGATGGTGCCGGGATCCATCTACAAGAACACCGCGAGTGGGCAGACACGTCCCCAGCCATTGCAGCCGCCCGTTGGCATGGGGCCCGTCGTGTCGAAGAAGAAGAATCTTGCCATGGCTGGAGTTGACCCGGATCGCACATTACCGCGCACTCTCGGCGGCGTCACCCTGAGCGGCGATGAGATTGACGAGATATTTAACATGTAAATCGCTGCTGACTCTGCCTCTGCCAGTTCTGACTGTTGTTTGTAGTTTCTATCGCCAATACGTTGTGTTCATGCCGTGCCTTGACACCGAGAGCTCCCCTAACCTCACCTATGAACAGTCGGACTTCCTCTTCTGGACTATAATAGGCACTGCCTCTAGAACATGCGCCAAGAATCCGACGATCTTCCCAGCTCTCGCTAAGCATATAATCAGCATGGCATTTCTCTCGCCATTATCAGAGAGTGGAGCGTGGAACATTGTGCAGGGGTTGCTCCTGGTACTGAACTGGCCATTCCCCAAGGCTGACGGTGGAGTCGACATCATCTTCCCACTAACTGGTTTACTCCTTCACGTGGCGATGATGTACGGGATGCACAACCCAGTCTCCAGCCACGAGTTTTTCAAGACCAAGCAGCCCATGCCCCAGGTGGCGGACATAAGTCGTCGTTCGGAGCTATGGGCTTACACCGTCATCACTTACCAACGGTGAGCCCTGCCCCAAGCCCTTCACCCGCTCGAACTGACACTGAGCAGTGCGTGCTTGATGAAAGGGCAGCCTCCTCGCACTCTACCCGACATGGCACACGATGTCAACCAACGTAAGACGCTGTACCAGAACATGTCGCCCCATGTCCGGACTCGCATGAAAGCACAAGAAATTGTCACCCAGTGCGGCGCGGCGGTAAATGAATACGGGGTTCTTACCCTCAGCGCAGCGGATGAAGGAGGATTGGACTTGCTTCTGAAAGCATACGAGCAGCGTGTCAACGATCTACATATCGATGCGACAACTTGTAAGTCACCCAGTACGCAGGGGGAAGCCTCAGCTGATATCTCAGGGATGGCTCGATTTGACATTCTCGTTGCCTGCCTCAGCATCCAAGGAATGCACTTTTTGAAAAATCATACCCTTTACGCGGATAATCGCCTCCGGAAGCTAGAAACTGCGGCATGTGCGGTAATCGATGCGGTTGCAGACATGGCTCGTGAACTACAATCTCTTGCCGTCTGCCCGTCGCAGGGTTGGTTCGGGCTCCTCCTTGCAGGGTCTATACTACTGCGCATTATCAAAGGGCATGATACCGACATTGTTGACTTTGCCAAAGCCCGAAACTACTTTATGAAATCTCTCAACCTCGCCAAGCTCATGATTGTCGACAACGCCGACATGCCGACAAAGGTTGTCACTGTGTTGAGCCACTTGTATAATAGCACCAAGGCCTTTCGCAGAGCGGACGGTAGCGTCATGATCAATCTGCGAATCCGCAGCCGTCTGGCTTTGTGCCCCATAATTGATGCCATGTGGTGGTTCAAGGATGAGTTTGAGCCACCGTTACCAAGTACCGGTCAGTCTCCCACCATCTTCTAGTTCAGTCGCACTAATAATTTGTAGCCACGGAGGAGAACACCGAGAAACCGCCTGTTGGCCCCGAGGGCTCTGCCAACCACCTCTACGACGATGGCTTCTGGACAGACCTAGAGTGGGCCCTCAATATCCCCGAATGATGGCAACTGGACGCTCAGAGCCAGCTGGCTGGCTTGACTTTCCTCCTCATATTAGATGGCGATTGAAGAATTTTCTGTTGGCGACAATCGGACATCGACTCGGTTGAAGCGGATCGCCCTTGATATGAACGCTCGCTTGGATACCAAAGGGATTGGATCGTTTGATTGAGATATGAAATCTTGTTCCGTAACCCTGTCCGGATAAGGCAGGTGGCATGGGCATACTTGGACTGTTGGAGGTGGCGTTCTGGAATAGTAACAGCCACCGCACCGGTAGAGCAATAGAGATTGGTTCTTATCCCCAGTTTCTTCCGAGGCATGTGGTCAGAAGGGGGGGGGGGGAGTGTCTCGCGCCAAAATGGCCAAATGTAACATTGTTATCTACTAACCGCTTCTTAGCCTGCACTCCACGCATTGTGGGTTTCTCGAACTGGGAGATGCTGATCACACTGTTCCCAGTGCTGGCAACATACACTTCTGGCATTCGACCCATCTTCCCTCGCGATCTTCAATGCTCGGCCTCCAGACTCCCAGTCGCACTCCCCAATTCCATGGATTATATCCCCATATAGTCAGATCAGGCACCGCACCGTATCTCCACCAGCCAAGAAACCAACGGTTCGGGCAGATCAGGCAGTTAGCGGTGGGGCAGGCTTGAGCGGGAGCTTCGCTAGCTTATCCGCACACAAGCACAAGAACAAGCACCACTGCCAACGTTGCAGGCTGGGCGCAGCCATCATGAGACTGCTCGTACTAAGATTGTGCTGTTCCCACCCAGATAAGAGTTAGCACCAACCAGGAAAGAGGTCCGATACCCCCTCGGCTTGCGAGGCCGTCGCCTGGGCTTGGATTCGAGTTGTATCCGGGGTTGGCCGGAGGTAACCTATAGGGCGGGGGGTCGTGCGACTGTGATCGGAAATAAATTGTGTCGGACTGATGGATGGTGCTGATAGGACAGAAGACGTCCATGGTAGATGAGGAGAAGGGAGACCGGCTGGAGTCGGTTTCTAGAGAAACAGAGCAATCGCAGATATGGCGCGCCATGCTACGCCAGCCGATTAAAGAGGTATCCATCTATTCGCTCTATCTCATTGATAACAATGGTTAGTCGATAAAGGCTCAGATGATTGTTACGGGAATGGATACGACTTACCTGGCTAGATAAGGTGCGGACAGTCAAAAGGGTGCTGTCCTCCCTGGTCTGCTGTAACACTTGCCCTTTTCTCGTCACCCACCGCCTATCCTCCACTTCTACTATCTCCATCCCATTGAGTGCTCATCTCTTGAACTCATCAGGAGTTCAATTGAGCCAGCATGGAGAAAGATACGCCTGTCCGTATAACCTCCGCAAACGACTCCCTCCCCAGTGACGAAGCTCCTTCCGCTTCCGCTGGCCACGACACAGTCGAGCAGCTTAAGCACTTGAAAGAGCACCACCACTGGGACCCTAACCTTCCCGATGAAGTCGTCGACGAGGTCAACGATGCGCTTCACGCTACCGACAAGGACAGGCGCCAGTCCATTGTCGCCAGCCTTCTCGAGAACTCCCCCTACCCGGAAGTGCGCGCGGCCGTGCCCAATATCGACGAGGGCGGCCACTCCAACACCTTCCGCGCCTGGGCCATTGGCATATTCCTAGCCACAGTAGGGTCTGCGCTCAACATGCTCTTCTCCATGCGCCAGCCGTACATTATTATTCCGTCGTATGTCGCCCAGGTTGTCGCCTACCCCATCGGTGTTGCGTGGGCCAAGGTCATGCCCCATAAGACAATCAGGCTCTTTGGAATGAGTGTCAATTTGAATCCTGGACCTTATAGCAAGAAGGAGCATGCAATCTCGGTCATAATGGCTAATGCCACCTTTGGCGGCGGTGCGGCCTACGCGACTGATGTTCTCCTCGCCCAGCGCGCCTTCTACAAGCAACGCTTTGACTGGGCGTTTGAGATCTTCATGTGCATCTCAACCCAGATGCTGGGCTTCGGAATGGCCGGCTTCTTCCATCGATTCTTGGTTACTCCGGCTGCAATGATCTGGCCGTCGACGCTGATCAATACAGCGCTTTTCACCGCGCTCCACGACCGCAGCCGGCCCGACCCAAGCAAAGTCTCTGGCTGGACAATTGGCAAGTACCGTATGTTTCTGTACTGTATGATTGGGTCTTTTATTTGGTACTGGTTCCCGGGATACATTGCCCCGTTCTTGAGTGTCTTTGCCTGGGTGACTTGGATCAAGCCGAACAACGTGGTCATCAATCAGTTGTTCGGCGGCTGGACGGGCCTTTCACTGATTCCCATGACTTTTGATTGGACTCAGATTTCGGGATTCAACTTTAGCCCGCTCATCGCGCCCTGGCACGGAATCGCCAACACTCTGCTGGGCATGTTCATCTTTTTCTGGGTCGTCACCCCGGCTTTGCACTATACTGGCACCTACTGGGCCAAGTACCTGCCCATTAGCGACTCCAGCAGCTACGACAACACGGGTCAAGTCTACAATGTTACGCGTATCCTTACTCCACAGATGACCCTGGACAAGGCCAAATACGAAGCTTACTCTCCTTTGTTCCTATCGACCACCTTCTCTCTCGCCTACGGGCTGTCCTTTGCCACCATCATTGCTGTGCTTATCCATGCCATCCTGTTTCACGGAAAGGAAATCTGGGCGCGATTTCGTCGGATCGGTCGAGAGGACGAGGATGTCCACGCACGTCTGATGGCTCGATTCAAACCTGTTCCGTTATGGTGGTACGGCGCCATCACGCTTATCATGATTGGAATGGCGCTTGGTGTCACACTCGGCTACCCAACCCATCTCAGCTGGTGGGCCTTCTTCATTGCCCTGATCATGGGGGCCGTCTGGTTCGTGCCTTGCGGGATTATCCAAGCCTCGACCAACATTCAGATTGGTCTCAACGTTATCACCGAGTTTGTAATTGGATACATGCAGCCTGGCCGCCCGATGGCGATGATGCTCTTCAAGACTTACGGATACATTAGCATGTACCAGGGCCTTTTCTTCTGCCAGGATATGAAGCTCGGCCACTACATGAAGATTCCTCCGCGGGTAACCTTTGCCGCGCAGATGATATCTTGCCTGTGGTCATCGATCGTCCAGATCTGTGTCATGAATTGGGCTCTCGGCGCCATTTCGAACGTCTGCACCCTCGATCAGCCGAACCGCTACACCTGCCCCAACGGCCGCGTCTTCTTCAACGCCTCCGTCATCTGGGGCACCATTGGCCCCGCCCGGATGTTCTCTCCTGGCCAACTCTATGCTAGTCTCCAATGGTTCTGGCTCGCCGGTGCCACTCTCCCCGTCGCTATCTTCGTCGCAGCCAAGCTTCTCCGGAACACCAAGTACGCCCGCTACGTGCGCCTGCTCAATGCGCCCATCATCTTCGGTGGATCTGCCCTTATTCCCCCTGCCACCCCGCTCAACTATCTGTCCTGGGGTATTGTCGGCTTCATCTTCAACAAGTGGATCCGCGACCGTTGGCGCGGCTGGTGGATGCAGTACAATTATGTTCTCTCCGCCGGTCTGGATGTGGGCCTTGCCCTGTCCACCATCTTGATATTCCTTACCCTGAACTTGACCAAGACGGAGTTCCCGTCCTGGTGGGGGACGAACATCGCGGCGAATACGATGGATGCGGCGGGGACGGCTGTGCAGGTGACAGGGGTGAAGTTTGGGCCGGAGAGTTGGTAGTGTCTACGTCTGGAGAAGGGGCAAGGGCTGTTGGAATAAGGTGGAGGCTGGCTGGGCTACGTATGTTGCGATAGTGCGGAAAGATATGGTTAACATCATGTCATGAGTAATGAATAACTTATTGCTTTCGCTGTTGGCTAGTCAGTTGAGATAATGTTGACCCTGTGACCGTACGACTCCTAAATGCATGTCAGCTACTTGGATTTCCATCTAGCCTAGCCGTTTGATTTGGATAGGGAATAGAATCCGTACAGATATCACCTGCCTGATCCAGCCCTAGAACATTCGCCTCCCCCAGCCTCCGCACCGCCACCAGCACCAGACAACATCCTTCTGGTTTCTTCAGCATTCAGCCTAACCACTGTATAGAGTCCAAAGAGCGCTAGGTGCGTTGAATCTTGCTTGCAAATTTGTGCTGATGGACGCTAGATGAATGTCCTCTCCGCGGTTCCGGATTAGTGAGGATCGTCACAGGCCTCCCCGGCCCGCAACGGAGGAACCTCCGATTTGTCTCAAATCACGGACCCATATTAAAGGAGGCAGAAACAACGGAGTGAATACCGCGATCTACAGTGAATGCCCGGTAGTTGAATAGGGGAATTTCGACATGCTAGTTTATCTGCACTAAAATTGAACCTGTGACGAAAATAGTTTTGGCAGGCTGAAGAGATCAATGGAGTCTATGGCAATGGGATTAGAGGAAGCAATTGAAGCCTAATGGAAATGACAGTAATTCTGATCTAGAGCTATATATTAGAATGCTAAGAGGTAAGTACCATCTCGGTATATGAGTCAATGTCCTGTAGCGGTGAAGACAATTATCTATTAGCAAGTATACAAGCTTTAAATGTAATATAAAGATGAAGCCACTCGGAATAGAACGCTTGCACGAAGTAGACAAGGATTAATCTACAATAAACACCTGTCAGACATATCATTAGCATCCTACCGGTCTCATCCCCGCCACGGATCCGTTCTAGATCCGCCGCGGAAGGAGAGGGAGACGGACAGCTGGGGCGATCTACATGAAACACGCTGAAACATGCATATTTCCCCCCAACTATAAAACCGCATCGTCGGCCTCGATATTGCCTCAAACCAAGAAAGCTAAGCAGTCAATCAATCGGTTACTGAAAATGAAATCCTCCTCGATTCTCCCCCTGCTCTCAACGTTGACCCCCCTCGCCTCAGCAGCCACCGTCTGGAGCGGCTTGTTCAACGAGAGTTATACCGTCGCCGACTTTGACAAATGTACCCTCCCTTTCTACCTTCCCCTGTCCTCTCTTCTCTCCTCTGAGCTAATATGACTATCCCAAAGGGTCCTGGTCCTCACAAATCCCCCCATACCAATGGTACATCCACGGGTCCGAAGAAACAGCGCACTATCTCTCCCTCTCGACCGAGTACAAGAACCCCAACTCAACGCTTGATGAGGCGCAGGGTCTCAAGACAACACTCGATAACACGTCCTCATGGAACGGACAGACCATGATGCGCACGGAACTGATCCCGCAGGTCGAGAGCGGTGTTGATATTGGATCCGGCAAGAAGTACTACCATTTTAGTTTGAGTGTAGATCAGGACGGGTTTCCGAATGTGGAACTGGAGCACCAGATTGCGTTTTTCGAGGTACCTGCACCTTTCGCTTAAGGGCCACACGAGGTGAGAGATATGCTAATAGGGTGCTGTAGAGCCATTTCACCGAACTTAAGTACGGCGGATCGTCCGACACCGCTTCGAGCTTGACCTTCTATGCCAACAGCGCGGCACAGTGGTCGACGGCGCTGGAAGCGGGCGTCTGGTACAATTTTGCGTACGGGATTGATTTCGACGGCGGAAGCGTGGAGCTCTACACCTCGACCGGCGGGGATGACCTGGAACTTGTTGTTGAAGCCGTCAGTGCGTCTGCGTCGAGCAACTCGCAGGATTGGCATGTTGGCGTGCTGAGACTTGACAATGGGGTTGATGGTGGAGAGGAGAGCTGGTATTGGAGTGGAGTTTATGTTGAGGACGGGGAGGTTACGTTGGCTGTTTAAGTAGCCAGAAGAGTCAGAGCTGAAGGAAGATACGGACTCAGGGGTATTCTGTAGGGCTCAAAATTGGATAGAGAAATGGATGGATGAGAGAGGAATGGTAGTTCGAACTGGTTTTGAGCTATCTGAATTAGATCTCTGATATATACAGTAACTTGTTCTTACCTGATATTCCAACAACTCTCCCGCATCTTCATTGTACACGCTATCTCATAGATACCGCTGGGCTGCATTTTGTAGGATACCCTACCAAGCTGCCCCAGCTTGTCTTGTCCAGTAGTGTCCAGGTCCAACTGCCCTCAAGCCATTTACGTCTCTGAAACACCGACGTGTTTTCCCGTCTGCTTCCCTCCCCGGATCAAGCAGGAACTGACGCGTTAGATAGGCAAGGCGCGCACTAAACTCCGCTGGGCATATAATAGGAGAAGCTTAACTCATCGTTGGGACTTCTGCAGGAACAAGAATCCAGGCACAGACTATAAACTACCTATGTCGCTCGAGGAGCTTAAACACTACGTCCTGTCTGATGGGAGTGGCAAATAAGGGCTACAGAGGATTATATGTGTCTTACCAATATTTCTTCGCTTTTGCAGGGCTTCATATGGCGAAGCCGACGACCTTCATTGCAGCATTTAGAGGCGGCTTTTTAGGGCAGGGTATTCAGGTAGGGTTGATGGATAACATGCGGGAGAGCAAAATTGACCAACGACCTTGGCTAAAAAGCGATCCTCAATATGCATATGGACGTATCTCAGGATTCCTGTAGCCCAGCTGCCGGCATAGAGTCTTTCGGATATTAACCAGACGAAATAAGGATTTCACAAAAAAACTCGACAGGACAGAGATTCGAACTCTGGACCCCGAAGGGATTAGATTTCTAATCTAACGCCTTAACCGCTCGGCCATCCTGCCGGACTTATCGCTGACTAAGAGAAAGCAAGTAACATAATTCATAAGCGAGCACGCACCCAAGCAAGTGATGCACCTCAGTATTTTGGCCGTGTTTGGAATCCTTACCTAATTTACCCAGCAACCATGCCACCAAAAGCATGTTGAAATCAGAAAAATCCTGTAGAACAGGAGGGGAGGATATTACTTGTAATTTCTGACTTAAAAAATAAGATGTATTCTATAAAGCTATATACCTAGTTTTCTGGATTTTTAACAACTTTTGTGAGGAGGATTACACTTGAATTTCAGAATAGCCCATAAACAGTTTATAATCTTCGGATACATATTACATAGGTTATGGTATTGGCCTCTGGGACTAACATTTTTTTTTCAGAGCCCCAACAAGGTAATAACGACCAGGCAAGCAAATGACAATAGCAGTTATAGGTAGACCAAGAAGAGGATTTTACTTCTATAACAGCACTTTGTCAGGACCTGGAGAAAGGTAGACTTCTTAACATGCTCTCCAATTAATCTTGTCAAAATCCAGTCCAAGTTAGCCTCTTTCACATCCACTGCTTCTCCAGAAACCAAATTAAAACAGCCACTCCCAGAAGTACAAGGCTCGTTGCCTGTCGTTGCTGCTTATTGAGTACTGTTCGTCCATCATCCACCGGCTTTGGTATAGAGTCCTTGTTTTCATGGCACCCTGGCTTGTCATCTGCCTCCGGCCTTTCGTCCGATGCATGGTGCTCCATGCCGGACTTGGACGGTTCTTGTAACGGCGGACCAGCTTTATAGGTGCGATCCAGGCAGATCAGGCCATGGGGTCTGATCATAGTGACCTTTTTGGCCCAGCTGGGAGATGCTTGCCTGGACACGTCTCTTACATGTAGTCTCGCCCAGTCCAGGATCTTGTAGCTGCTGTCTCGGAGGTCCAGATGGAAAGATTAGGCCCACCACACACTGTGCGCAGAATACAACTATCAGAAACATGGTTGCCTCCAAGAAAAACGACAAGACTACCTCTTCCATGAGAAATGGTCGCAGATATATGACATAGACCAGCAGCCAGGACACCAAGTACATGGCAAATGCAGCAAGTTGCAGGCTTATTGGGGCTGTTAAACACCATTAGTTGATTGATTTGCGGTTGAACATAGTTGACACCACGTAATAGCAAATTACAAAATACAAGAGTACCCCAATACAGTTCACAAATGTGAAAAACATGGTCTGCAAGATGTTATTTACATCCCCAGGTAGAAGCATGAATCTAGCAAAACAGAGCATAATTGGATGCATGTCCACGTGTATGAGCAGCCCGATTGCCATCATCTCCCAACTCCCATGTATTCCAGTGGTTTCCGACGAACTGTGAAGGCCCATACATGATACGATAAGATGACAATGGTAATGCAAACATGTCCAACTCTGCGGCACATGGGAAAGGACGGTTACAATTACCGCCACATAGTGCGTGCTCCACGGCGCTGTGGAGCTGTGAGGGTTTAATCCCGGCGATATCGTCCAGAAGTATTGTGCGCTTTCGCACAGATTATGCCGGTCCGGGGCATCGGACATGTCAGGTGGGAGAATAGCAGGGTCGCCCATCTTCTTTTTCTCCTCCTCCTTGTTCGTGGTCGTAGTTGCAGCCCCGCTCTGTGAGCGGTGCATGGGCAACCCATATTCTTCGGTATCTCCCTTGCCCATGAACGTCCGCGTAGGCCAATTGCGGCGAAGGAGAATCCCCTCAGGGAACCGAGCCATGGCGGAAAGAAAGATTTCGACATTACCAGCCTCCACAATGAAGAAAGTCGCAGCGGCCTCCCACCACCAATAGCATTCTATCCGGAGGAGCATGATATAGCAAGGTATGGTCACCACGACCAACAGAGCCCGTCTCTCAATGCTTCCCCATGATGTTGGATCAGGAAGTTGCTTCTTGCCCAGTGTCTGTGCATCAACGTACAGGCAACCGAGAGCATACACCGCCGCATATGTGTCTGTAGTCCCCGACAGTTGCCAGTTGATAAACGTCAGTATCACCTGGGTCGTGATAACACCAGAAACAAAGGGGGAGAATCTCAAAAAATTCTGTTTTGCATTGTCCGGAAACTGTCTCTGTCCGACGGGTCTGATCAGGGTACTGATGGACACTGAGAGAATAGCGCCCGCGATGATTCACGGGGTGGGGAGGGTGTTGAGGAACATAATGCGAAATGTCTGCCCTGCATGAATGAATTTGAATAAGCAGATGGCGAGTAGCGTTGGTATATAATGTGTTTAAGTGGACAGAAGGCTAGGTCAAGGACGCTGAGCCAATTATCCACCTTGCTATCTCTGTCCTTATCTGGTGAAGACTTGACTGATGCTCCACGGTTTAGTAAAGATGCATCCCAACCCTCCAGTATTTTGCTGGGCTGTACTAGGTATCCAATCAAGGCTTGCACATGTACTGATCAGTGGATTTTCTCGAGTGTTTTCCCACGCCAGCTATTCTGCAGTCATGCAGCCTTCCCCCTTTCAATCATAGGTGCTAGTATAAGCCCTAGCTAGTGATTGAAGACTCAATGGCTACGTCGACATCACCGCGGAGGACTTCGACGCGCCCTTAGGCCACGCAGACACCGTTGTCGAGACCCCGGCCTGGTTCTTCGCGTCGGAGATCCAGGCGTATCCTGATGCAAAGGTCGTGCTTAATGTTTGGCAGGAACTCAATGCATGGCATTGGAGTGTGATAAAGTTGCTTGTGGAAGAGGTTGATAACTAATATGCAATCCAAAGCTTGAAGCAACTGTGTATGTTGTATTTCTGGAAATCCAAGTTCTTTTATCAGTATGGGTTTCGGCTGGGTTTTCGGACTCTGTTTCCGGGGCGACTGGGGCCTGGTCTTGCATGCAATGGCAAATGCGTGTATCAGGAGCACTGGAATATGATTCGGGGCTTGTACCAGAGGATTGATTGTTGGAGTGGTGTATTAAGGACAGATAGGACCTGCTATGCAAGGTGTGATTGCTATGCTTGAAAGGTTCTGTAACAGTGATTTCAGTTTCTGGGCCAACTATGTCCTGATAAACCCTTTGCCAATTCTAACTTTATGGCTGGGTTCAAAGCGTGAGTGGATGATCTAGTGAAAGAGCAAGCCATCCAGGCGCTTCGAAATTGGCTGGTGCTCACAATGTCTGTGGCAGTGTTGACAACAGCTATAGTGCTTGGATCAAGCGGTTGGGCTTATTGACTTTATTGGAGCGTATACGCATCAAAATACGAATGTCTGTAATATGGTTTTTGAATGATTGCCTGGATGTGGATGAATTAGATCTCGGGACTGACAAGCATGTTGAGTCTGACTACATCGACAATTTGAACAACCTTGGAAGGCACTTTGGAATTGTTAATAATTGCATTCTACTCCAGTACTGTTAACCTTTTCTTTTACTCCAGCACTCTGAAAAGTGGCAGTGATTCAGGACGAATTCTATATTTCAGGCCTAACAGCGCCGGATACATGTGTATCACCATTTCTAGCTCGCTCATGCCTTTCTCTTTGCTTTCCAGCTATTTTACTCATTCAGCTGGCTTAGACATGCCCTGGATACACAGTTCGGGCTAGCTTTCACCCCATTCAGGATGCGAGAATCCGCGCCTATTGAGCAGATATATGGATGATCGTCCGCACCCTATTGGCTTTTTGACAGACCTCCTGACGGTATATTGGATATGACGCTATTTATTCGGAGTCGAACTCTTCGCCTCTATTATTAGATACTAAAACACCGCCATGTGGACTACCGCATGCAACCCAGCCATGATGGCATATTATAGCACGTCAATCACTATTTGCATTGAGCGATTGGCCCATCTAGAGGATCTCGATGGGATCCGATAGCTCGAAACACCAAAACAAGACATAGGTCGAGCCCAGTTAGCTTTCGGTCCAAGGGGGGTTCGCGTTCGCTCGCTCTCGCTCGGTGCGCATGGGATACAATTGGAGGGAGTCAAGGGTCTGGACAGCAGCTGTGCCCGCGTGGCCGGTGATTGGCCATTTGATTAGAACTAGACATTCTGAATCGCCTCCTCGAGCTCAGCATATCTCACGCAGTGATCAATCCATTCGACCAGGAAATGATGGGCATCTGGAGCAGTCGAGCATGACAGAAGAGATCAGATCACGGGTACGTGCCTACCAAGGGCGCTGTCTATTTAAATGATCAGCACCTCCCCTACGTGACAGCCTTATGAAGTATCTTCCTCCAAGCTGGACAGTACATTCACCATCTTTAGGCCGTGACAAAACCCGTGACAAAACCCGCAAACCCGCGCGGGTTTTTTGCATAATTTGCTAATTAATCAAATTTCTA
The DNA here is from genome assembly GCA_003574815.1 of Aspergillus spinulosporus. Classification (NCBI taxonomy): domain Eukaryota; kingdom Fungi; phylum Ascomycota; class Eurotiomycetes; order Eurotiales; family Aspergillaceae; genus Aspergillus; species Aspergillus spinulosporus. The sequence goes on along the minus strand of QPHH01000003.1, from coordinate 809,237 downwards.
GGTTTATACAGCATGTTTGTTTTGTTTGGCAACCCACGGGTTACCCGCCCGGGTTCATAATCTGGACCCGTACCCAACCCGCGGGTTCAGACAGTGAACCCGAACCCAACCCGTTACGGGTTTTGGGTAGACCCGTAACGGGTAACCCGCGGGTTGTGTCACGTCCTAGTCAGGACTATCTCACCGCCGCGGAAGCATCCTCACGGTCGAGGCCCGCCACAGCGCCTACCTGCGCGCAGCTCTGGGCGAGATGCCGGCCGCGCAGCCCTTTGACAATCCGCTCGGCTTGAACGAGGTCTACACAGTGGCCTCGCCGCTCATCGCCTCATGCCCATCCACCAATCAGGCGCTCCCCGTCAAGGCCTTCCCGGCCCTGACCGTGAGCCTGATGACGCCCGTCATGCCGGGCCAGATGGTGCAGGTGACGGCAGAGGGCGTTGATTCGGCCAGCATGACCGAAGTATATGCTGCGTTCATTACGGTGACTAGGCCTGTTTGGGCGTCTGCGGCAGCGCAGGGTAACAACACTTTCACAGTGACTCTGCCCAAAGGGGTCATGGACTAGAGCTATGTCGTTCTCACCAGGGGCAATATTCACGCTACGGATGATAATATTATTGCTGGTCCTGCTATTGTTGAGGTAATGGGCTAATATTTGCTTCATCTCAACTTATTTTTTTCTTCCTTTTTTTCTTCCCTTTTGCAATCTGGCTTTCTTCCTTGTTTTTGTTGTTCCTGTTATACTGTCCGGTGGCTTCTGTCAATCTGCTCTTACACAAAGAATACCGTCAACATATATCTATGGATATGAGAGATATGAAAAGCTGCTAATTGTCCGATGGTCAGCATCCAAAAAACAAAATATGGGAACAGGAACCCCGTCCGGTGTCATGGCTACGCCCACTACCTCCATGGTGAATGGGAGTCCCACGATGCAAGCGTCCGGTTCCATGACTACCACTGCCTCACCAATGTTCACTGGTAGCGCAAACCGACACCAGACATCTCTGGCGGGCATTATGTCATGCTGATGGCAGGTGTATCGATGTATCTAGCTTAGGCTTGTGGGGATGGGCCCGCTTTTTGTGTTCACGCCTGGCATTGATCATGCAGCTTTTATTCAAGTAGGGAAACAACAGTGGTCAGAAGTAGGCAGAGTCATGCATTGTCTCAATGGGTTTAGTCACATCGCACGGATAATTTATATTGATGTCCTGAATAGCTTTTCCTGGCAACTCCACATTCTCAGGAATTAAATGGGGACAGTGTTATTTTGATATGGAGAGCTGACATTGTATCAGAGCTACCGGTAATCCCATCAAGCATTGGAAGAATACTCCTAGATCCTTGCTCGGTTGAAGAAGGCGCTAGCTGAGTACAAGTTTGGCCTGTCCATTACCTTGCCCACAAGCTACTGGTATCTGCAGTACTTTGATCTGGAAGCCATTGACCCGTCAGTCGACTGGTTCAACTTCATGAGCTATGACTTGCATGGCACCTTGGACATTGGCAACAAGTGGACCGGTGCCTATCTGAATACTCATACCAACCTGACCGACATCACAACCGCATTGGACCTGCTGTGGAGGAATGGTTTCAAGCCCAGCAAGGTCAACATGGGCATGGTCTTCTATGGCCGCAGCTTCACCCTCGCTTCCTCCTCCTGCACTAAACCGGGATGTCCCTATCTCTCCGCCGGGGATGCCGGCGTCTGCAGTGATACGGCCGGTGTCTTGTTCAACAGCGAGATCGAGACAATCATCATAGATAATGACCTGACCCCAGAGCTCTACAAGGATGGCGCCGTCAAGACAGCGCTGGGGTAATTCAGCACAGCGGTGGTACGTTGGTCGGGAACGGGGCAGTACGGTGCCTGTGTCGGCCAGTCCGAATGCAGATTATGGCCAGCTGCTGAACGACTTTGTAGGTTCCCTCTCCCTTGATAGGTGTATATGTGTGTGGATGTACTAATGACGAACAGGGAGTATGGCTCCACGAGCAGGGCACCTTCTCCATCGACAATCGGGTGTATCTCTGGCCATCGCTGCGAGATATCGCCGTCGACGACGGCTTTACGCCAAACATCAACGCGCGTACCCGGTTGAATCCCCAGGACGGCGCGTTCGATGAGAACTGGCGGCCGGATGGAGATGCACCGACGGATCCATCGTATCATCGTAATACTTGAGCTGTTTGGGGAAGATCGTATATGAGGATTCATTGTATAAGCGTAGTATAAAAGCCTATGTCGGTGTAGAACTGGCACTATATCGGTCGTGTCAAGTCTTAAGACTACGTCGAAACTTGTACAAGCATGAGTACTCTATGTCACCAATAGACCTTACTAGCTCCGTAGATACCATGGCACCTGCTGGCCTTGTCCCCCTTTTTCAATCCTCAAATGTGTCCCAGACTGTAGGGATTCGACTTGATACTAGCTGCTTGACTACTATTGTTAGTGGGCCCGCAGCGACATTTAACAAACCCTCTTCCCCCCCCTCTTCGTCTTTCTCACTCTCTTTTCTTCCCTCTCCTTTTCTCTCCCACACACTCTCTCCCCACAACTGAACGACTGATATAATAAGATAAACAACACAAGGTACAATAATTATCATGGCAGAGAGTGATTCTGCCATCTCGGACCCCCCGGAATCCCCCTCTCAAATGATCAGCAGGCGCAGGAACCGCCTTGTGAACATCATCAAGCAGAACGACCTCCACCAACTCCGTCAATTCATCGCCATATGTCCTCCCGAGGATGTGATCGCCTCAGGGACACCCTACCTGGACGATGCCTTGTCCAATGCAGCCTCGTACGGTAGCCCCGATGCTCTTCGCCTCCTCTTGGAGGTGCACGCTGCGGCCCCGGAAGTGGACTAGAGGTTCAACCCCACGTACCGTCTGCTGCTCGATGCATGTGGCGCCGCAAATATCGGTGTAGTGCGCTTTATGCTGGACCGCCATGGCAGTCCCGAGAATCGGCTACCGCTCGGGCCGGTGGATTTGCACCAGAGAGGTCGCACCGGAGAGACGCCGATTCTCCTGGCGGCGGGGTCGCTGACGTATCTTGACAGCGACGCAGAGGAAGCCGAAGATGAGGGTTCCAATGTGACTGAGTGGATGCGGGACCGGATCGCCCAGGGCCATCAGTTGATTCACCTCCTTCTCGATCTGGGCTGTTCACCGACAGACGTCGTTCCGCGTTTGCCAGAGGATCTCTCTCCTTGGGGAGGTCAGGTGCAAGACAGTGTGCTTGGGCTTGCCGTGTCGAGGGCCGATGCGCCATTAATTCAACGGCTCATTGATTCCGGTGCTGATATCTACCTTAAGCATCAACACTTCCATCATACTGGGTTATCGTTCCACTTTAGGACCGCCAAGGGTCACGCTTATGATGTCACGATGCTTCACCTGGCCAGTGTATTCTACAATACTGATGCTGTCAAGTTGCTCTTGGATTGTCAACGCTCCCTGAGTAATAGCAACCCTGACCTCGCTTCCTCCTGTGACAATGATGGGCGGCTCCCACTGCATTGGGCAGCTAGCGGCCCTGGGGGTCCTGATTGTAGACTCCCGGATCAGCAGCGCAGGATCACAGAGACCCTTCGACTGCTCCTTGACCATGACCCTACTGGTATCGACCTTGTTGACAAGACTGGGTCCACGCCACTGCACTATGCTGCTATGAGCCATGCTAGGTGCGGCTGTAGCGAGCACGCCGAGCTTGCGATCCGCACTTTACTCGAATACAACGCTGACCCCCGGATCCCCGATGGCTCTGGCCGTACCGTCCTGCAATCTCTTAGGGTACCAGTCCCATCAAGGTGACCATGTCAGGGCCGCACTTCTGGATTTGATCCTGTCACACGGCGCCCAGATCAACCATGCCGAGGCCAACGGGAAAACGGCATTGCACGTCTTTGCTCAGAATCTACGGCAGGTCTCGGCGGCGAAGTTCTTGATCGAGCACGGGGCGGATATCCGGGCTCGGAATACTTCCCGGGAGACGCCCTTTCATGCGGCCGCGCGGGGGTTCTTGAATGACCATGTGCGTCGTGACGGGAGAGATCAGGAAGTAACCACCTGCAATAAGATCAGGCTTCAGGATGAGATGATGCGTGCTCTGCAGGAGGCAGCGCGAGGGGATGCTGCGATGTTGATGAGCCAGCCCAATGCGGAGGGGAAAACTCCGCAGGACTTGTTGGAGGAGACCAGGAATCGGTGGCAGGGAAGGGGGCAGCCCGTTCCAGGCTTGGGAAGAGGCAGAGGCAGAGACCGGAGACTGTCAGGAGGAGTGTAATCCAGGTCAGGAAGAACACATAATGGGCTATCGTACACTTCTGACAGATTTTGGAACTATGGAGATATTTGCTACACCAGGGTTCTTGCCATGCATCAGGTCACATAGTAAGACTAATCACAATGGCTACCAGTCCAGGCTATGTATGCCTTGGCCATGTAATGGACCAAGGAATAGGGCAAAGGGTACCTTAATCAACAACACCATGAGTAGGACGTGACACAACCCGCGGGTTACCCGTTACGGGTCTACCCAAAACCCGTAACGGGTTTGGTTCGGGTTCACTGTCTGAACCCGCGCGGGCTTTGGGGTAACCCGTGGGTTGCCAAACAAAACAAACATGCTGTATAAACCTAGAAATTTAATTAATTAGCAAATGTATGCAGTAAATAAAGCCTAATGTAGAAGTTTTATGCACAATGATAAAACCCATTATCACCTCAGTGATGATGCATCGCCTTATGGACAGGGTGCGGCCAGTGCGCGGGTCAGAGTCGGCGAGGGAGTACCAACTGTCCCTGTTACCGACAGCTCAGCAAGGGGCGTGCTCGTCCGGATGATGGTCTAGATGGGCGTGGAACTGTTCACGCAGGATCTTTGGGGTGGGATGGATTAGGGTGCTGGGGTTGGGATTGAAAGAGTATTTTCCAGGTCCGTGTGCCATTGGGATACTGTTGGTGTTGGAGCGCTTGTTTGACAAAGGTCCAAGGCCGTCGAAAATGAACCTGTCGCGTTCCGGAGCGCAACAGGTACAGTCATTTAAAGGAGGAAACGCTATTGAAAAGAGGGAGGGCTCTGGTGAGATGCGGTTATACTGACTAAATTTGATATATGAACAATCTGCATGATGGAGCTGGGGCTTTGTGGCAGTGGTGATCTAAGGCTCTCCGTTAGCCTAGGACGTGTACTGTGTGCTTCTAGAGTAGCGTAGAGTAATCTAAGAAAATATAGTTCCAACCTTCTTACAGTTTATCTGTCTTCAAACGGCGTCGAATAGTGTCCCTGCTTTACTCGTGCCCAAGTGCTGCACCTGATGCTCTCTGATGCCTTGTTAGGGCTGAAGTGGGTCCCATTACCTTACCATTCAGAGGGTTCCACCAGGAGCCGCAAAAATCTTCACGTCCACAACCATCTTGAGGCCCTGATTTGTGGCAAGTAAGAGCAAAAAGGTAAGCCGAACGGGGGGGTCGAACCCCCAACCTTGAGATTAAGAGTCTCACGCTCTGCCGATTGAGCTAGCCCGGCTACTTGTTGAGGTATATCCAACCAGTACTAAAATATCACAGCCGCGTATCTAGCTCAGTTTATAGGACTGAAATTCAAAAAGTATACCACTACGTAAAAATATAATCCATATTCCTCGGGCATCTGCTGTGATAAATATAATTGCTCATTAAATTTCTTGTGTGGGTTTTCTTTTGTAACAGTTCCTGCCGGTGATCGTGTAGTCCGCAGTACATTCGAGGCAATTACGCAGATGGTATATAGTAGATACATGGGGGTCAAATTTGCGGCGTTATTTCGCGCGTTATTATGGCGAAATCGCCAAGCCGTCAGATACCCAGACAGCAGCTGATCTGAAATCCTACTGTATAAACTTGTATGTACTAGATTAATTACTAATATTCCAGCCCCTTTTGACTGGCAGACTTCCTAAGTATATAAATAAGCATGCATTCTCCTTGTATAAATCTTTTAAAGTACAATCAGGTTCCCTTCATCTCCCTCCTCAGCATCCAGGTTGATTGGGTTCCCTTGTTCGCCCGGCTCTAGGTCTAGGTTGATGGTATCAATCTGCCTCTTCGGTGCCACATGCTATCTACCCTGCGGTAGATCAATCCTGCCTTCCTCTATGGTATCCCATTGCTCATCTCGTACGGAACATCGCCTGGCATGGTCAGGCCATTTGCAATTGCCGCAGGCCCCGCAAATGCGCCTGGGATATGGCGGCATTCTGTGAACGGGTACATGGCTTGTCGGGAGCGGCAGATCGTACAAGGCTGGGCCAAAGCTATGCCGCGGGATTGGATCAACAAGGCATTGATGTACGATGGCTGATATTGCCCTATCTGCTGTGCAGATATACTACTATTTATATAAGCAGCATGGGTGCTCTAGGCTAAGCCCCGTTGACCTGCCACGGCTTCAGCACGGTCTCCCGATTGTCCGCAATCTCTAGCACTGGGTTCGCCGCGTCGACGCCGTTAGCCTTGGCCAACCCTTCGATCTGGGAACAGTATCGTTGCCGTTCGTGTCGCCGTCAGGATCCAACGTCCCATCGGCAGTCGGTTCGTCACGAGCGTCGGCTTGGTGAGTTGCGAGATTGTCCAGCGCAGCATCGATGTCGGCGATCGACTGCTGGGTCATGATGTCCTCTTCGATATCTTGGGGGTTGTGATCAATCTGTCAGTAATAATCCTTGCTGCCGTAACCCTTCTATCGTACGGGGTTTTTGACAATGGTTTTTGTTTACGTCTACCAATTAGACCTTGGGGTCCGCCATACGCTCTACCTTATAATGATTGTCATCATCCGGAAAGTCTTCATCATCAGGCCATCGTCCGTAAGGATCCTCCATGAAAGGTTCGAGCTGCGAGACTGAGACCGCGGGTGTATTCTGAGCTTCAAAGGGAAGTCCAACCCATAGGTAACCTTGCTAGCACGTTGTAGTACTTTAAATGGTCCGGCAAACTGTTGGCCTAGTTTCTGGCCGAGACGCTTGTTGGCTGGTAGGTTGTATCCGTTATAAATTTGTAGCAGGATCTTTTTGTCCTTCTTAAAATGCATGGGCTGATGCTGCTTGTTGTATTGGCGCAAGCGGCTTCACAGGCAGACTCTCGCCATGGTATTCTTGAACTCGTCCAGGTTGACCAGCATCTCAGACGCTGGGACTGGGGCAATGTTCTTGAGCGCACGAGTCTTGTTCCGCAGCTGGAAGGTGTGGTACTGCATGAAGAGCTGCACCTGGTGCCAGAGCCGGTAGGACTCCCTGCTTCTGCCAATGCCACAGCCTCCAGTACTATATCTGCCTCTCACCGACACTGTGGCCCTCTCCTTCCGTTACTCTGCCTTCTTCAGCTCTGCATCGATGTCGTACCGTAATTCCAGGGTCTGGTGCACGGCTTCCCGGGTCCGCCGCGTTTGGGCAAGGGCCAGCGCGCGTCCCACCAGTAACGCAGGGAGAAGAACACACTTCTTATTCCCCTCCATGCATCGGGTGCAGCGCTTGGCCCTGCGCCGCTTCAGCTTGCAGACAGCAGGGCCGATCACCTTCCCGGTGGCTTTGTCGAGCACAAACAGGTTTTTGAGGCAGCAGACGCACGGGCGATCCGCCACGACAGGGTCGGGTTTACGCACTCGGGCTGGCGCCTGTACGGCCCCCTGCGCGTCTGGTTAGCATTCACGTTGGCTGTCTGGGTGGCAATGATGATGACGGTAACAATAACGAGGATGACGAGTGAACCCAATGAGACATCATTCTTGGGGGTTTGTTTGGCGTTCGGCCGAGAGGCAATTAGTTTTATTCTGATGAAGGATAATTCGAGGATAATCATGTGTAGTCAAGTGATTGTAATATGGCTGTTACAGTGTACTGTTCCCTTTGTAGTAGCCTGTTAGCGGCTCATAGCATGGACCTGGTTGGCGTTGTGGCACGGCTGTATCGCCCATCGCCCATCGCTTGATCAATGTGCACGTACAGCATATATATATATATAGTACGTTGTGTTATAATAAACAGCCGTACTCCCACCGTAATTCACCACAATCATCCGCCCAATCATTTCTCTCTCTCTCTCTTAGCTGTTTTAGGGCATGTCAAGGGCTACAACTCCTCTAGGCCTCACGGACCACCTGTTAAAGGTTGGCGGCTTAGAGCCGAGATGTACTAACTGGGCTTTTTGATTCACCTGCTGGGATAGGAGAGTCAGCAACAGGATAAAGCCGCCTTAGATGCAGATTGGGGAAGTAAAATTGATCTGGTTGCTCACTTCTCTTGTAATCGCATTTCTTTCTTTCTTTCTTTCTTTCTTTTTTTTTTTTTTTTTTTTTTTTTTTTTTTTTTTTTTTTTTTTTTTTTTTTTTTTTTTTTTTTTTTTTTTTTTTTTTTTTTTTTTTTTTTTT